>VZRU01001312.1:350010-377723 GCA_013398155.1 Pedionomus torquatus | reverse complement strand
CATGATTGGCCCTCTTCATTCTTATATTAAAAAAAAAAAAACAAAGAAAAAATATCTGAGAAACAAAATCAAGACAAAATAACTAGCTGTAAGCTTCACCACGAATGAAGAAAAACAACCAGAGGCTCAGCCAGCTGCTCACAAGGAGTTAAGCCTGCTTGGAAGAAATTGCTAAGCACCTTCCAAAATAAATAAATAATAATTTAAAGGAAAGACAACAAATAAGAAGTTTGTCTGTCTTAATCTTTTGTGTTATCACTGTGTTTGCCCAGAAAGCTTCTGTAAATTTTAATAATGTGAAAAATAATTTCTTTGTCCTTATGGACAAAAAGCCTTTTTCAGCTCATTGTACACTGGAAAAATCTTGACTATAAGGTGCTTTGTAATTTAGTTCTGATATACACCTTGGCTCACAGGTGTAATTAAAAACCCATTACAATCATCCAACGAGCAAATCAGAGCAGTCCCAAGAGGAGCTGAGCTGTAAGAGCCTCTATTTATAAAATCATATTTAATGTAGCCTTATCTCTAGTATGAAAAAAACATCTGTTTAACATACTGTAAACAAAAATATTAAGGTTCCCTGGCCTTTTTGTCAGAATGACTTATGACATGATCTGCAGTATATGCAATTAAGGTGTAGTAGAAGAACTGCCTAATTTCTATGGAAACAACTACAAAAACATTGTACGTTTGCTCCTGGTTGATACTTTCAGCTCAGTAGTGAGAAAACAAGGACTGATCTGGGGGGTTGGGGAGGGAGCTGGGGAGACTTATGGGGGCCTTGGTCAACAATTTGCAGCCTCTTATTTGTGTTTGTTGTTTTTTTTTTTAATGTCTCAGCCTACAGAAAATGGAGGAGACAAATATTTTTTTTGTTTTATTTTTACAATTTTGTCTTGAAACTGCAGGGAAAAAAAGCCATGCTGCCTCAAGTGTTAATGAGCTCAAATTAAAAAAAAAAAAAAGTAAACCAAGCACTACCAGCACCATAACAGAGTAATAAGCATATTTGCATAATCCACTCTCTCCCATGCATTTATAGATAACCAGGTCTTATATACAGAACATGAGATGCAGTTTGTGCTACCATGAGGATAAAAATGGTAATGTAAGTGCTTTGATTTAAGAAATTAGACTAAAATAACACAATGAGACCAGCAGAAAATGGCCATCCTCTGTTGTCAGTGTCATTCTAGGAAAGTCAAGCTTGAAGTTAAAAACTTTCCCACTGCCCCTGTGAAATCACGTCCCCCACCAATATAGCAAATTTAAAATTAGTGGATAGCCACTGAGCTGAGTGCCAGGATCAGGATGGGTGCTGACGAGTGGTGCTGCTCTTCCTGGGAGCAGGACAGATCCAAGTGGCACCCCAGCCCAGCAAAATCCAAGGTCTTCTGCTTGTCAGTGGGAAATGCAGCAACAGCATTCCTGGAATGAATTAGCTTCTGCTTTAGGGATAAAGCTCTGTTTCCCTACTCTATTGTGGCTAGGCTGTTAGAAGAATAGACATTAAATACAGCAATAATTACTTTTTGTTTTTGTAAACAGATAATTGACTATGTTCACATGTTGATAAAGCACAAGTTACAGATGACCTGCATGCCAAGAACTTAAGGAAATCAGGTCAGAAAAGCTTTCACAGCAAGAATATAGCTAAAGACAGAAAAAGGAACTGACACATCTTACACTGCCTGGTTTGTTTCCTTCCATTTTCCATGTGGAGACAATTTCAAGTTGTTTGTACAGTTTCTGTCTGCTGGATATGCCTTTTTTTTTTGGTGTGTTAAAGTGCCAGTGTACAAAATGGGAAGCCTCTCATATCCAAAAACCAGAAGCAAACAGTCAGGTGGTACTTCATGTTCCTTCAGAAGTGCCTGAATGGGGTAAGTGTCTAAGACACACAATTGCCTGTCAGGGTAAAAAGGTGTCTTTGAGCTCCAACTTTCATGATCATGAAACGCTGTATTAAACAACTAGAACAGGAAACCAAAACCAACACAGGGTAAGGCAGCAGCACATATCAGTTCTTTGGGAAAAATGTTCAGATGTAGCATTTCTAAAACCCAACAGCAGTAGGTATGCTGCACCGTTGAAGCTCTTCATAAACAATCCCTTGCTAAGTGCACCCAAAGCCATGGCTGAAACTCTGAGGCTACTGAAGTCCATGGAAAAATGTCTGACACACATTAGGGCAACACGATCCTGCCCTGTGCGACATACCTGTGCCAACGGTCCTCTACACAGGGATGTGTAGTTGACTTTCAACATCTGCTCGTGCTGTGAACTGATGCAGAGGGGGTATCTTAATTCAGAGAGAAGCGATAGGCAGTTATCAGTTCTGGAGGGCTTGTTGCTGATCCACCTCCAGCAGCAGAATTACACGCTGCATGTTCATTTCCAAATGGGTACTTTAGCAAACAGATGGTATGTGGCTTGCTTGACATTACGTGATTAGAGTTAGCAGTAAAATATACCTGGTTAAGAGAAATTACAGGACAATCCAGTTTACAACTGCCATTTTTCGTTTGAAAACACTTCTAACCCGCTCCAGCTGCATAACTCAGCTATTTCCCTGCTCTTCCCAATAGTACAGTTGAGTGAAAAGAGAAGGATTTCCTCTGATGCTCACTTGAGCCAAAAAAACAAAAAACAACCTCAGAGCAGAATTTACCACCCTTTCACAACCACCAAGTACCAGAAGGGACCGTCCGAGATCACAACCAACACACAAAGAAATTAATTCGGTGTTGACACTTTGCAGTGCTTTGAGATTGTAAATCAGAGGCTGCTTGGCAGGTAACAAACACCACCTCCCTTAAACACAGGAGCACAGCAGCTGAGAAGAGTTTTCTGAGTCATCAAGCATAATCCCCCACTATCATAGATTGCAGCATCTAATATCCTGCTTCTTTAATAGCCCTCATTATCACAGCAGCTTAGCATCTGGCAAAGTACCCAACACTGGCACTGCCCTCCCACAATGATCTGAGCCTGCGTGTGTGCTAAGAGGAAAGACATATTCATGCGTACATTATGATATACCCGTGAACCTCTGAAAACAGACAGTAGTCACTTATAGCCCAATGGAAACCTGGGCAGGAAAGACCTTTGAAATATTTCTCAGCTGGCTGAGAAAGACAGAAATAAAGCAAATTATTCTATCCCACTCTTATACCTAGAAGGTTCAGAGTATATTTATGCAACACATTCCTTCCATGCAAAAAATTTAGACCCAGACATTAAAAAGAACAAATAAATCTTTCTAGCCTTAAAAAAAAAAAGAAATCTGTGTACTCAGCTTAAACGGGCACACGGCAGTGTCAAGTGGAATGTGTATTCCCTGTGATAATAAATCTTACAGCGGAAATCAAAGCCACGTTGAACTGCATGTTAGGCATTAAGTGTCCCAAACTGCTCATCTCGCTAAACCTTCATAATAAAATAACATTACTGTCTATAATTACATAGTGTAATGATGCCACAGGAGTAAAGCTCAGGAAAGGCTTAATTTTCCAGGCTTTGCAACAAGTGTGGATTGGTGTGAGGCTTAAAAGGCATTCACAAGCTGGATCCAAGCCCTGGTGCAAATAGGACTATCTTACGTGACATAAACCAGACCAACAGTACGAGTCCATGCTCAGAGTTGATAATCAAGCACCAGGAAGGGAAGATCCCAAAAGCCACCCAGATTTATTGGCACAGCATTGCAGCCTGTTGGATCTACAGTGTTGTTTCCGACGGGTCTGAAGAGAGGGACCTGGAAAGATTGGGAGACTTTTTCCACTGTTGATTCTGATGAACTGTGAAACAACAGCAACTAAAACTGCAAAATAAATAAAGATTTCAGAAATACACATTTTACTTCTAAGAGAATCCTTTTTCTAGAAGTTCCCAAGTGTGACCATTTGTGTTTTTAAAAGATAGCACTCACTTCCAAGGTAAGAGAGCCTCAAGATTTTTTATTTTTTTTTTTTTGGCCGGCCCTGATCTGGAACTCAGACACAGAAAGGCAGCAAATTACAGGTAATTACCCTGACAGCTCGTGGTGGCACACAGATGTCTCCAGAAACCAAGGACCCACCCCAGGCATTGTGCCCAGAGCTGACTGCTTCTGCTTCAGTCATCCAGCCTCTCCCAGAGAACACATCCTGCAAGGGGACCTGTCTCACCTTTTTTCTTGCAAAGTGAATGATCACCCAAAGTTTAATGCTGTTACATAATACCCTCTCTCTCAAAAAGAAAAACAAAATTAAAAAATTACCTGAACATTTGTTTTAAAGTTTAATATCATGACATTATGCTTCAAATTGCCTTGCTCAGAAAATAAATGTGGTTTTTAAGGGAGTGTTTTATATCTACAGAAGGTCTAAACACTAAGACAATCCATTACCTCTCATTAAAGTAGCAATCTCGGGGGGCAGGATTCTATTTTGGCAATGCAGACTGGCTGCTGAAACAAAGCATAAGGCTGAAGTCCACCGAGTAGAACGACAAGGACATGCTCTATTATAAACAGAATAAGTTAAGTTGGACAGGACTTCTGAAAGTCTCCTATTCAACCTCCTCCTCACAGCAAGACCCTTCAACTGGCCAGGCTGTTCATGTCCTTGCCTGGTGGAAGTCTCCAAGGGTAAGGATTTCCCAGCTCTTGTCCCAGTACTTGGACACGCTTGCTGTGAAAACGGCTTTTCTTCCACCTAGTCCAAGACTTCCTTTAGGTATTGTTTCTTGTCCTTCTATACAAGGCTTCTAATCTAATCTAGTAAATGTTGCCTCTCTTTACCATCAACAAAGATGAAGACAGTCATCTCCATTCCCATCAAGACAGCCCATGTTCGACTCCTCCAGCATGGACAAACCATCTTGAAATGCCTCTTTGTAAGTGCCTTCAGAGAGACCCTGGAGGCTCTGGGGGAGATGTTCAACTTTCAGATCACTAAAAAAAAAGTTTGGGTAAACCAATCCTTTAGTTCAGTTTTTCCCTCACCAACAGGGGACACTCCACTGTTGTGAAATCAATGGTGAAATATCATCAAAAAGCTCACAGAACAAATTGTTCAGGAACAAATGCAGTCAGAAGTAGTGGAATCTTAAATTTCAATATCTGACTAAAACAACATTTTAGGAATTATGGCAACATTTAATTTTTCTTTTACTGACCTGAAATATTTTATTTTGAATTAAGACATGCCAAAACCAAAACAAAGTTAGATCAGTGCTGCACTAAGCTGGAATAACATGTCTTGTTTAGACTCTCCAGGGAGAGGACCAGCACTTAGAAGGAAAGCAAATTTTGTCCCAATCATTTTGTTTTGATTATACCAGCACCTTCCCATTCAAGTGTTCTTCTGAATTCTTTATCAAGCCTTATGACTGATGCGATGTCAACGTTTTAGATGCTTCTGCAGATTTATTTATTTATAGTTTTCCTAATACTCATGGATCAAAATTTAAGCCTGAAGTCTCACTTGATTTCAAGTGCCTGTAAATATTTCGGCAGCCCACCTTAGTCTCAGAAGTTGCTTTTTAGGAAAAAAAAAACACCAAAAAAAACCAACCAAACCCAACCAAACATAAACAAGACTAGCTCCAAAAAAAATTAGCTAAAAGACAATACTAGGAATAGATTTAAACAACTAGCCCCTTGCTATCTATGACTTAACAAAGCAGGAATTACACATAAAACAACAGGTCTCGTTTGCTATTTGGATGCTTTCTGCTTATTCCGCACCATTTTCACACACTGAACTTCTCCTTGAGGAATGAATGCAGAACAAGAAGCAGAGACAAAGGATAGTCGAGATCAGTGTTGCAGATCACAATGGGTAGGTTAAGCCTGCACCACTACGGACGATGGAAAGAAGAGCATCAGACCTAAAGGTGTTGGGTTTGAACCCAGGCTGCAGAGGTGGAGGAGCCATCTCTGCATTTCTCTCCAGCAAAAACAGGGCAGTATTACCAATCTGTCCCCCTCAATCTGTTCAAGAGGGGTATCAACAAAAAGGGCCAAATTAAATTTTCTCTGTTCAAGCCATCTGCAAGGCAAAATTTGATAACAATTTATGTTTTGAAAAAAAATTCACAGCTGTAGTTTCATTAATGGCTTATATAGGGTTCAGTGGAAGCTGTATCTCTTGGGCATTGATGGAGATATACTGTGCAGCATCTTTGTAAGGCTCTGAATGATTTACATTCTAATCACTCAAATGCTTAAGTCCTTACTTATGACTTGGGTTTGGATGCTGACAAGGAGCGCACCAAGAATATGTCTATCATTTATATAAAACCCGTATGTGGATGTTTTTAATAATGATTCACCTTTCCTCAGTTCCTCTACAATAGTTGCTATTTTTCCTTATGTTGCATTAAGGGTACAAGCTGGTGGATCTCTTAGCTGGACTGGGGTCATAGCACTCACCTTGGTTCCAGTAACTGCCCAGTAATGACTAAAGGCACAGGCAGACAAAATCCCGACCTTAAAAAGTCCATTATAAAAAGCATCCATTGACTTCAAAAGGGCCAGGATTTCACCTCTTTTTTTTCCTGTGGTGCTCAGGTATTGCCGCAAGCACTCTGAGACGTAGCCAGGGACTTAGGTCTCTTGAGTACTAGTAACTATTTTATTTACAGACATGTAAGACCCATAAGGGTCACATAAATAGCAATAGGGGAGTGAAAAGGTTGTGGCTTTCCTGCAAAACCTCTATCCATTACTGGGCACATGGCGATAGGTCAATCGTGGGGTCCCCTGAGCCATGTGGGAGCTGCATCTAGGTGTCTGCACAGCCTCCTCACAAACTCCAGCTAGGCTGGAAAACCTACCTGTTATAACATCTCTATAAATGCTTTTGTATAATGGGATAACTATAAGAAGTAAGTCTCCCTACAGACATCTCTGATATACTCTTCTCCTACCTGCTCTTTAGATGCTTTTGACAAACACTAGTGAAAACAGACTCTGGAGGTGTGGGGTTAATTGTTCTCTCTTTTCTGTTTACGTAAGTATTCTGCAGATTGAGAACTGGCATTTCCAGAAATACACAAATCAATTAAAAGTTTCATATCCCCACCTCATGGATAATTTCAGAGCCTGAATCATCTGGTTCGCAGCAATTAAAACAAAGGACACTTGTTCGAAGGCATTGTTTTCACATTAGAAAGCCCAGTCTGCCTTCAGCTGTCTTTACCAACTAGGAATTCAAGAAGAAAGAGGCTATTAAAGTTTCCTCTACTCAGTTTAAATGTGGCACAACACACATTCCTGGCCAACTTTTCAGACTAAACATCTTAGTAAATTCTTCCTGACAATAGTTAGTGACAAGCATGTCAGAAACAACAAACTCAGTCACATATAAGGCTTATCAATAATTTAGTCTTTTCCCCCCACGAGAGACTGTGTGTTTTGCAATAATGAAATATATGATTTTAAAAATAAATAATAGGCTGTTGTCAGGCCGATTGTAGCTAGAAGTTATGAATTTGATTGATTGATTGAACATTTGACTTCATTCTCTCTAGCAAGATCAAAGCGAAACTCTTCCATTTGCCCAAGGCCACTTGCAATTTATTTAGAGATTGTGTTCATATCCCAGCAGGTAGCAATATTGGACTGAGGTACACAGAAAATCAGCTCTTTGAGGTTTTTTCTGAGTCCGAGGGATGCAACAAATGAGATTTTTTTAGTTCATTAAATCATTAACCACTTAATCACTAAAAAACACAACATTAGTTGCATTTTCCCTTAACTAGGGAAAGCAGTCGTAGTGTCAAAACCCTCCATTTTAACATCAGTGCCTTTGTCAAATATGACAAGCCAGTATTTTTTATTTGTATGGCTATTTGCCCCCTCCCCCCTTTTTGGTTTAATTAGCATGGCAGGAGGCAGTGGCACCCAAAACTGACAGGCATATGAATTGCAATGAGAAATCCTCCTAAGAACAACATGAAAAAAAAGACATACATGTGCATAAAAGCACACAGGCGATGTTTGTACAGCAAATATTGCAAATACCTTGGTGTAAAAGAGCTCCAAACAAGTCAGCCCAGACTAACGTGCAACCTTCAGTCACCATGAGACATGGCCAGTATCAGCTGCCCTCTTCCCCTCTCCAGACAGCAATCACATGCCAACTACAGACATTTGTGAGGCTTCCTCACTAGAAAACCAAAAAGATTCATTCTTTAGCTGTCCTGTATTTGTCCTACATAAGATTTGAGGATTAGCAGCATTAAAAGAAACAGAACCCAAACCCAAGCAAGAAGGGTCAGCACAGGCAGCTTATTGGCAGTGATGCACATACACGCAAATCAGCAGCGGCTGCACACATGGGCTGCCAACAACAAAGATCAAGCAGCCCTGGAAAGCCTGTAGAGACACAAAGATAAAGCTGGGGGAAATACTTCCAGGAGTCAGGTAGACCCACCTCAGAATGAGGGAGAGGGCTCACAGGAACCACAGAAGGTCCAGTCTGGGTGACTACAAGCTAAGAGGAGTGCAACATTGCGGGTATTCAGGATGCCTCATTGAGGTCTCCAACAAATCGTGCCACCTGTGGCCTCAATGCCTTTTGCCAATGGTCAAGACCCGTATCTCCCATTCAAGTGGTACAAAGACACCTCATGATCTGATAACAACTTGGATGAGGCCTAGATTGAAAACACTGGCAAGTGCAACTTCAACGGGCTTTGTTTCTGCTAAAGAGAGCATGGATTGGAAGCAGAGACCTATCCATCCAGGGGTCAATGGGCAGCAGTGCTAAGGTCTTCTCCAGAGGGTTTGACACTGTGCATCTAAAGGGCAGAGGGTCCCCATGGTAGCTGGCATCTTGTACTGGTCTCTGTGACAGTGCCCCTTGGATCCCTCAACCATGGCTAACAAATTCCAGGAATCAGGGATGCAAGTTGTGGGGTGGTTGTTTTGTATTTTTTTGTTTTAAATAAAAAAATCTACTTGCAAACTTGATCACATAGTGAGATCTGGGAACACAACCAAGCAGTCCCAACCCTCCTGGTCTCAGTTTTCCTGCTCGTTAGGGAGAGTAAAGTTACTCCAGCTGTGGAGAAATACAATTAGACCAAATAACACTGGTTGCAGATGGGCTACTCCAGACTGGGAGCAAACATCGCATCAAGGTTTATCAGGGAGAAGTATCAGGTATTACCTGCTCCTGCTATCTGGAAAGAGGGAGTGAAAATCTGAACAAACGTAGCAGTGTCAGAGGGTTTGTCACATACAGTAGCTTTAATATAAGTATATACATAAAATAACTGAAAGGAAAGAATAAAGAGTGAATGTTTTCTCAAAAACCAAGCTTCATTAAAAGCTTCCTGTAACAGACCAGTATCATCAGTGGACAAAGATCCAGTTAAGTAACACTTCAAGACAGATATACAAGATGTTTACCAAATAATACACAGGGTCTACACGAAGTGCAGCTCCTTACAGTGATCACCAGTCACTAGAGGGCATTTATGTCCATGAAGCTGTCAGACCCAATATTTTCACTGAAGGTATGATTAGTTAATGAGGCTTGACAGTTCCTAGAGTTCAGCTAAACAGCTGAACATAATCATGTGGAAGCAAACACGTAAGCACAATTAGCAGAGCTCTTCACAGACTTTCAGAAATGTTGACAGTGAGTTCCAAGAATAAGCCTGGCTATTTTTCTTTATGGGAAAGCCTGAAGGTGAGAAAAACCAAAAGTCCCAAGGCAGAATTAACAAAGACAGAATTCCCGTAAGACAACAGCGTGAGAGCAGAGGTTCAGTCTGCCTACAAAAATGAACTGAAGGGACACCCAGACCCTGATTCAAAACCAGAAGCCAAATGTGAAGAATGGGGATAGTCTTTCGGAGCTCAACAAGTATGAAGTGGTTGATTTGGGCACCTCATCAGGTAGGACATTCATCAGGAGCTTACATGTATGTTCCACAGTGTCATGACTTGTATATAAACTCGTATCAATCTGATTTTATGTAATAACA
Organism: Pedionomus torquatus; assembly: GCA_013398155.1. Taxonomy (NCBI): domain Eukaryota; kingdom Metazoa; phylum Chordata; class Aves; order Charadriiformes; family Pedionomidae; genus Pedionomus; species Pedionomus torquatus. The sequence continues at coordinate 367,736 of VZRU01001312.1, read as the reverse complement.
GACTAGAAGGACAAAGCTGCAGGCAAACCCAATGAAAGCCTAGGAACTGTTGAAGAACTCCCTTGAATAATATGAAAGAAGCATGACAGAAACATGCCAAAGCTATTACTTTTTAAGAATTGTATTTCCACTCTATCCAACCTGCAAGACTAATTTTATTTTCATAAATGTTAATGCCCAGGTGATTAAGAGAAAAATGGAATCAAATTAGACCACTGTTGCCCTCTGGGACATACGAAGAAACTAAATATATTTAGAATAATTGTTGGAAAGCTAGATAATAGCTCTTTTTCCTCATAAGCCTTTTCTCTACTCACTGTCTTCCCACCATTAAGGTAAAGTATGGTTTGGTTCTAGACTCTTTGCTGCTTTCAGTGACAGATTGCAAAAAGGTATGAAATGCTGGCCGATCTCCTGTACCAATACAGATGGTGAAATAAGTCTTGTATGCCAGTCTAAGTCACAGAACGGCAGGGATTAATTCAGAAAGTGAGCCTTAAGATACTGGGCAGAGCAGATGCTATCCTTTAAAGAGAGAAAAACTATTAACTTAGCCTCACAGAAAGCAACGAAGCATTTTTTTTGCCATTGGTGCTGAAAATACAATTATTTAGGATAACAAAAAAAGCATTAAACAAAGTGTTCTGAATACACCAGCAATCTTGAATCGATGCTTTAAAAATTAGCTTGTAGTTTTCTCAAACTTGCTTATCTGTTATTTATTCAGCCATGGATAAATATCCTGAGTAGGAAGAAAGAAATCAACAACTAAATCGCGGAGCAAATCTGAGTGAAAAGCCCTGTAGCTTTCAAAGCCACCTCCTAACTCATGAACAAAATAATTAAGGTCTTGCTAATGAAAAAGGGTTAGCATCATGTAGTCATTCTAGTCTAAGAGTACAAGCAAGTCCGTAGCAGTAAGGAAGTAATTACTTTATATTAAGCAAAATGGTTTTGCCTCTCTTTGTAGACCTTGCTTTTACCTTTAAGCAGTGATGGCTACAGCATGGCAGATAAAGGTCACTATTTGAAAGGGTGATAACCAAATGTTAGATAGATTAACAGCAACAAAATAAAAAAGTATCCAGTGCAGAGAAGAAAAGGCTTTACCATGATCTAAGAACAGCTGAAACTACACAAAAGCTGTTCAGCATTCAATGTCCAAGAAGGTACGTGCAGGTGTAGAACAGAACTGAAATCAAGAAGATACAATTTTAATCCAGAAAAAAAAAAAAATAAAATAAAAAAAATTACAGGCTTAAGACCTGATGGAAGTTTCCATGTAAAAAGATAATTCCAGGTTTTGTAGCTGAGAAACAAAAAAAAAGAAGTCATATTGTGCATCATTGCGATGGAAAAAAGTTCTGGTTATCTACGCTGGCAGGCAAATGCTAATTAATGAAAAAATCACTCACGTGCTCCGTCTACTGCCAGCAGTGGTTGACAAGCTAAAATTGGCACATAGTGACAGGCCAAAAAATGCTGCATATATTGGCAGCTCTTACTTTTCCTGGTATCCCCCAGCTGCTGAATTTATTTTTAGTTCTAGAGATTTGGGGTTTCTACACCAGTCTCTTTTTGTTGCTTTGGTTCTACAGCATGGTGGGGTCCTAGCATAAGTTCTCAGGCATTTAAAAAATGAATACATAGAATTAGCTGTAGTGGGAGAGCTAATTCAGAGTAGCTATTCACATTTACCCTGGGACAACAGCTGGACTTGCTTAAGCAGTCATCTTAAGTCACAATGAGACAACTTGGATCTAGCTTCACAAAGAAAACAGAGTCTTGGAAATGCAACTTCTAAATTCTTAACTCTCTAATGAAGGTGTTAGCCCAGAGTTAAGCCTGCAGGAAACAGCTTCTACCTGAGAGCACGAACCACGAAGATCAAGGCTGTGATCATGAGCCAGTGACAAGTGCCAAGGAAAGGTATAGGAGCCCTGTGTAAAACCAATATGGGGCAACACATATTTCAGAAGAATTACTTCATGTATGTAACTACTGAAGCAGGAGCTTCTCATCAGGCCTGCTAGCTGCTTCTATCTGCACAGTCTGTATCTCTCCAATTTCTCACCATAAGTATCCGTATAGTTTGCTTCCCGAGTCACACAAGATACTCCTAAGAGGATCTGATAATGTGAGAGTACAAAACTTCATAGTTGATTCAAATCAGAGCCACAAATACAGCTTCCTTGAAGGAAGCCTGTGTAAGAGCCAAATTTGGTCCTTAACATCCGTAAAATGCCCTGGAACATTCAGATAAAAGGCTTTACAGGAGCTGACAGAGTGATAATTAAAGCTGACTGCTCCTATTTCAGCCAAAGACATCCTGACCTTTAAGTTCAGGCTTGGAAAAGCTGGTAGTCAAAGCGTACCTAGATAGGTGCTGCGCTAACCATGAAGCTACCGCAATGTATCACAACAGCAGAGCCCACAGTGGAATTCAAGGGTTCATCCTTCCACCACGTTGGGCACCTTAAAGCATGTGGGGCTGAAAAACCCACCACCGAGCTTGTGCTGCAGCCCTGAAAGGTCAGCGACAAATCACCATGTAGGATACAGCTCCTGTCTCTCCACTTTTGTTTTGTTTTCCAGAGCCCACTGAAAAGAAATCAGTGAACCTACAAATGAGCTGATATGACCTCTTACATTGTTCCCTTGGGCTTAGACACCAGCGCTGCTATGAAGCAGCTCAGCACTGGCATGGCATTCTGGCATTGACATGCAAATGAGCAAAGTCAATGGAATATCTTCCAGTCCTTATGAATGCCCGATTTCTGTTATATATATATATTTTTTTTTATATATATATATATAGGCTGTATTTACTTTTTGATGCTTTCATAGTCCCCCAGAATAACTTAGATGTATTCCTACTTTGACTGCTACAATTTTTTTTCCCCAGCCAACTTAGAGCCTTAGTGTGTGTTTGTTTATATATACATATAGATGTGTGTAAATTCATCTTACTTTAGGAACAGGAATATTTTAAGCATCTCAACCACAAGAAAAAGCATATGATGATTCTTTGAAATTCCTCAGTGTAAAACAACTGCAGCTGCCTTGCTTTAAAATAGTCAGAAAAATCAGAAAGTCTGAGACCAAACACCCAGCAATGATTATTCAGCTCCCATGAACTGACAGCCTGTGCACCGTTCAGGAGAAAAAAAGAAATTTATTTCCTCCCTCCTCTTTTTGGCTCATCAGGGATGAGCCAAAAACTCAATGAGGAAAACCCTGACTGAAACTTTTACTGCAAAATTGTTCCAGAAATATACTTTTTGCATAGTTTAATTATCTGGGTTTAGATCCCCCAGAGTCAAAAAGAATTCCCTGACCCCTTGTAGCAGACGTCTGCAAGAAAAACACTGAAATCTTCAGTGGGCTTAACTGACAATGGAGATACAGAGCAAGGTTTACCCAATTGTCAAGTACTTAAATACAAAGTTCTGGTTGATGTCTGAGGAGACACTGAAGTTCAGGGCACAGTTTGCCTTGGAGATGCACAGTAGACAACTGCATCTTTTGCATATAGGCCACAGGAGAATCAAGAACATTCATCTAGTATGCTTGAGTCAAAAAATTGAGCACATCTTCTCCCCAACTCCTACATCAGGGGACACTGCTAACAACAAAAGCAGTAGCAAGGCTCTTCTGCTGAAACAGCTCACTCATCTTACAGTAACCTACATGTTGATGGCATCTGAAAATGTACTGCATGCTGTTGGGTATGCCGTTGTACCCTCCCAGATGCTTGCCAAGTGTCATTCCTGCCTTCTTCCATCTATTCCTCCCCAAATGTTAACTTTTTTATGCTTATTCTGGTTATCAAAAGTGAAACCTGACAAAGATAGTCATGAACTCTGATGCAGATTTCTCATATGACATATCACCTTGTGCAAAGCTGAAGAAGCATTTTTAGAATTTGGCCTGCAAAAAGACCTCATGACTAAGACAAATGTTTTAAGGTTTCTCTGTGTGTCCTTGCTTTTTAAATGTATGCAGCAATAGATATTAAAGCACTCAGAATAGCTGAAAATACTACCATTGCTTAATAACAGCATTTATTTTAACATCCTTGGCTATATATAGGAACTCAAGGTTCATATCCAGAGAGATGGTTTGTTTTGTTTGAACCGCAGAACTGTGGTGCAGTGGTCCAGACAGTCCTAATTTTATTTAGCTTAGGAAAACACAGGAGACAATGTGTTTTCATCTCCAAAAACCCCATGGTTTATTGCTAATACCAGACCCCTGTGAATCCTATCCCCAGGCCCAGCCTTGCCATTGATTACCCTGAGGTTTTCAACAAGCTGGTGGCCCACGATTCCTCCAGAAGATGAGAGCAGACAAAAATAAGGTGGGTGGGGTAAAGAGGAAGAGGATGTTTCAATTCATAGCATGCTCTACTAGGCACAAATTGGCTTGAAAGAACAGGAACGTAAACAACACATCACCCTTGGCAATGAACAAGTTAGCAAACAAAAATACCCCAGGACTTTTTGTAATGGTGCCTGATAAATATCAGAACAGCACTAGATTTCATTTAAAAATTAGAACTTGATTTGGATCTGAAAACAAAGGATAAACATATTTCTTCTGACATTTAGTGTTGTCTGATGACATGCAGTTTCATTGCTTTTTCTTCATGATGTAATTTTTGTAAGTGATACCAGTTGTCATCAAACGTCATAAAAGCCAGACTTGCCTCAAGTCATCAATATTTATTGTTCTCTTATTACAGAGCCTGGTTTGAGTTTGGTGTGCATGGCTTTAATTGTTTAATGGAAAAGTTAAGCCCAGCCTTTCCTAGTATAAAATATCAGTCTGAGATGGATCTGTTGACATGATGCAATTGAGATATTCTGGCAGCTGGTGCAGCAAATGTCCTTTCTGGGGTGGGAAGAGATGGGGATCTGGCTGGATGAGGGGATTAGTAACAGTATACTGAGCCTTTTGCCTCTGGGTCAGTCATTCAAATCCTCCCTAGGTCATGAGCCCCCACCAGCCCCCTGGCCACTGCAGGGTCATTGAGCCCCCACGGGCTGGGCCAGCAGGTGTCCCCAGCATTACACGTGGCATTAATTCACCCCGTGGTTCATGGGTGACGCCAGGAGAGACGGGTGGGAAACAAACCTAACCTGGAGGGGCAATGTGTGCTGAGAGTCCAGACCAGCTTGAACAACCGTTATGCCTACAATGATCAGGGAGATGCATTCAACAACTCCTGGAAAGACCAGACTCTCCAGGCAGACCTCTGGTCCTTCAGCCTGTACTTTGGGCATCAAATCCTATATTTGATGGGGTTTACAGGAACAAAGCCAAGAAACGAACCCCAAAACAAATCCCACATCCTCTCTTTGTTCTTTCACTGTTGTCCAAAACCTGCATATTATAGGAAATCATGCTCCATCCCTCAGAGGCACCACGAGAGTTCTTGACTGAGTAGGACATCTCATCCCACAGATACCCTTAGCACCAGCCTCCCACAGACCCATCCTGTTGGCTTATTTTCTCATTTCGGGAGACTTCTAACTCTCTGTGCTCCTCTCCCTTTGTCAAAGGGAAGTAGCTTAACTTTGTGGCTGTTTCAGGGCTGACTGGAAGAAAAACTTTCAGCTACAAGCAGTCACTAAAACACAAAAATGAACAGCAAAAGCCCATTTAAAAGAGATGGGAACTAGAGCAGTAGAAGTTTGACAAGGAGAGGGATGTAGCAGAGCAAGAAAAGATGACATTTTTGGAAGGAGCTCTCTGAGCTTGAGTGTCTCTGGAGAGCTGCAGAGAGTTCAATGGAGCAGCTGAAAGCAAGGAATAAATTTCACCCGACTTGTCAGGAAAACATTGTTCACAAAACCCAGCTAATTTGGCTCTTAAAGCACACAGACAAACTCACATATGCACAGGCTCAGACGGAGGTACTCCTGCTCACTTGCCACATTTAGTTTCGCTGTGTGGGGTTTGTTTATTTATTTATTTTCTTTTGCCCACAGAGCTAGCAGAAGGAGCATGTAGCGGCTTCAGCTCACATTTGTCTTTGTGAATATTTTATGTTACCACCCAGGATATATCAGTACTAGATCACCAAACCACAGCGCAGCACAGGTGCTGTACAACTCAGATGAGCCTAGGTTTGCACATCCTGAAAAAAAAAAAAAAAAAAAAGAACAAAACCAAACCAACCCTTGCTCAAAACCCCAAAAAGAGTCCCTGAAAAGAAAAAATGAAGTTTCAAGACTTTGCTTACAGTTTTAATTGGCTCTCCAAGTCTCCTCACACATGACATGAGGCAGACTGGATTTTGCTTGCAGGTCTGCAACATAGGGAGTTTTGCTCAGGATCTATTAAAACTTGTTTTCATCACATGCTCAGCTTCCTCTAGCAATGCTCTGAGACTGCATAGGCTTTATTTATTTGTTATTTTGCATTTATCTACCCTGAGTCCTTCATGCACCTTCATTAAGGAGTTCTCACAGTTTGTCTGTGAAGCGTGTCACGACTTCTGCGTTTCATGTACAGGTAAACCAAGCTGAGCAACAGCTTTGAGTGCACTTGGGAAGATTTCTGGCCTCTAAGGGGGACACCAGCACATGGTGAGGTGTCCAGCACTTTCGAGGAGCCTGACATAATCAGCCTGTTGACTTCTATTGGCACAGATGCACACAGACCAGTCGCTTTCATCAACACAAACCTCCTCTGTGCAAGCGGAGGGAAGTCAAGAGCCCCAGAGAATGGCAATGGGATTGCCAGACTGGTTATTTAAAGCACCAGAGATGGTCACACAGCTCTACGCTTGCATTGATACCTGCTGGGGTTTTGATAAACAGTAATAGCCTACTACAGTCTCACAAAGGCTACCAGCTCAGGACAGAGCACACCACAGCCACTTTACCGTAAAGCCCGAGCAGGGCTTTTCTGCATAGTAGGAAAAACAGAACAACCAAAACCAACAGAAGAAAGAGAAAACATGTTCTTCGTTAGACCATATACCAGCACCTAGTCTGAGGAACTGCCCTTCCTCACCCAGTTAGGTGAGGAGCTACGATCAGCTCAGGAGCTAAAATCACCAGTTCAGGGTACAATCTAGCATGATTTCACCAAAGTCTACACCAGAAAGTCCTAAACCCCCAAAACCATTGAGCTCAAGGCTGCTTACCTTCACAAATGACGCATTCTAAAGACTTTCTCCAGTAGCAACCCAGCTTCCTGCCAGGCTCTCCTACATGTTTTCCCCAGAGCTGTGCCTCATCCTAGATAAGCAACACCTGCCTGAGGGTGGGACGCATCCCAGGTGGGGTCTATGTCAGCCCACTGGCTGGTGGTACATGAGGACATAACCTGGGGAGATTGGTTCATCAGGATGGGTTTTGATTTGTTTTGTACTGTATATGTTATACTGCTGGGGAAAATAAATAAATAAATAAATAAAATAAATCTTCTCTATCTCCATTCTTGTCCCAACTTTACATAAGGGTATGCCTCCAAGAAATTTGCAGGCAGATGAGAACTGATCACAGAGGTGGTGATATTAGCTCTGTTGGGACACCAAGCTAATAATTTTTGCTCAGTTTGGAGCCTGGGTGTAGCGAGCTTGTATCTGCTTTCAAAAACCACACAGCAGCTCTTTCATCTGCTCTTGTTTTCAAGTTTTGATCAAGAAGCCAGTGTTTTTCTCACCAAGTCCTGCTGTAGAGGGTAAAGCAATATATATCCATATTTCTGCTCCTAACACTTCAGATCTTCATGTTTTTAACAGAGAGTGAATAACATGGCATTTGCTAGATCACCTAGTCCAGAAGACTGTGTAGCAATATGATGTTTTTAAATACTAGAAAACATAAATATGGTTCCCCAGAGGAACAATACTTTTTTTACAAATTATTTTGAATTTTGGCTAAAATGTTTCAATTGTCCATTGCATTTCCAAATAGAAGTTCTTCCAGACTAGAGGGAGGGGAAAATGTCCCCTTTCTTGTGCATGGGATTTTTAATTTAATTGTCAGACTCCAAGCTTCTCTGTGTTGTCTGTCTGCTCATCTTTGTCACCTTGGAGAATGCTCTTTCTGTGATGCTGGAGGACAGTCCTAGTAGAGAAATGACTCTGTAAAAAATATGGAAGAGAGCAGGTGAGGAGTTGGAAACATGTGGGATGGCCTTAAATGTAAGTTTGAATAAAAGCATGAATTAGAGGATGATGTAAATACTGGTTGCTCTTTAATGCAGTGTATTGGTCTGTCCTAATGCCACTATTCAGTCTGGTTCTGAGTCAATAATTCTAATGATGGAAGGTTATTATGCAGATTTCTGGTAGCTACTGAAGCATTATCCAGTAAAAGCAATATCTGGTGAGCTCTCATTTGTTATAAAGTTCTGTGTATACTGTCTGCACAGAATAGCATGTTGAATTTTGGGTGAGTGTTATATGGTGTAAGAACTCCTTGATTTGATCTGTGAAGATTAATAATGCAGAGACTGGAAAAATGCAGACCACAAAGGGAAGAAAACTACATTGACTGCTTCCACTTAGTGATGGAAATCAACGGTTTCCTTCCTGTTAAGAAACTGTGGCAGTGGAGGTGATGTGAGATGTTACACGTGTACCCTGCACCCCCACAGGTGCACTCAGTCATTTGGAGTGAGGATCTATGGCGATTTTTCTATTTGAAAAAAAGAGAAGAAGAAAACCCCTACTTACACAAATGTATTCAACAAAAGACCTTCTTGTAGTTGCAAAGAATCTTGTTTTCAAACAATTTTTTTCATCTCTTTAAGCAACATCAGCTGTCATCTCTGTGCAAGGAGCCAGGGTGCAGTGTCCGTGGTGAGGTGATGCAATGCCTTGGGATGATATTGGCCTTTACAAGAGACTTTGTTTAAAAAATATGTGTACCCAATATCAGTTTAATATTTCTTGCTGAAGAGCCTGGGTATGACCAAAACCAGTGGTGTTTAATTGGCTAAAAAGCTGTTTAAACATACTTGTGACAGGAGTAGAGTACAGCGTGGCCAGCCAACGTGGAGAAGGCAAGGTCATGCAGTGTGTAAAGAAGCAAACAGCTTCTTTTTTCTGCCCTGTGCTTGCAGCCTAGGGCTGAGCTGGCGATCATTTAGCTCCTGATCCAGTGATGCTTTTGAAACTGGGTCTCGTGAGCTAATTCCCAGGTGAGCCCTGGAAAGTTTAGTTTGTGTTGGCAGACGCCGGCTCCAAAAGGTAAACTGCGTGCCCTGCCTGCTTTAATAAAACAGACCTGCCCGTACGCACGTAACCCTTCCAGCTTCAGATCCTTTCAGTTCCTTGGATGACTCTGGCGGAATGCCAGACCTCCACTGCCCAACCAGCCTGTGGCTAAACCCACAGGAGAGGCTGGGGCACCTCGCAGTGTTGATAAAGCCAATTCTGCTGAAGCATCCAGAATCTGATCTTTATCCAAAACATCGCCAAGCTGGGCCAAAAATACCGTTAGCTATTTCTATTTTTATCCTTAATATGCACACAATGAAAATAAGTCAAGCACGATGTTAAAAAAAAGGGTTTTTTTCCATCAGAAGAAAAAACTTTACTCTGGGCAGGGCCTATTCTTGTTGTCGTATCCATCTCCCATTTTGAGGATTTGATCCTGCAGAGCCCCTGGCATGTGCTCATCAAGTTTTAATTATTTAATGAAATAAAAAAACACCTGACAATATTTCCTTAATCTTAAAGCCATTGCTAACGTGCAGTTTGATGTGCAGTTTCCCTCTGGAAAAATACAGCACTGGAGGGGCACCAGATATGAGCCCAGGAGCCTGTGGCTTAGTTTCTCCGTCAGGGAAGGGGACAACATCGCACTGGTACAGGCGGCGCTTCCCAGGCAGCCACACATGGTGGTTAGATCTTTTGCAGTCTGCCATCAGTGACTGCCACTGTGACCCAGAGCAGCTGTACCTTCAGCAGTGGAACCACCTGTTCAGGTTCCCAAATGTAGTTTTCTGGGTGCGTGGCAGAGGAGAATCCATGTGTGCTCCTCAGTACCAAACGCAAACACAGTTCCAGCAGAATCCACAGAACCATAGACTGGTTTAAGTTGGAAGGGACCTTAAAAATATTGAGTTCCGACCCCCTGCTACGGGGTAGACACCTCACACTAGACCAGGTTGCTCAAAGCCCCATCCAGCCTTGAAATAAAAATGAGAAGGGATAAAAAAAGGCCTGCATGCAGCTGAAGATGAGAAGAACAAATCAAGAAAAGTCAAAGATATTAGTGTTGAAGAGAGGGATGTTTCCAGGCATTTTAAGTCAACTACTGTGTGTGGAAGTGAGCATGTCCTGTCAAAAGGGATGCAGGACAGCGTTTATAAGGGGAATCCCAGGAGCATACAGCTTAATAATCTTCTTTGTTCCTTCGCACAAAGGTATGAGGCATTTCAGCAAAGCACACTTTATGGCAATATCCACCTCAGGTAAACAATACTCAATGTAGTGCAGCGTTCCTCTAAACTCCTTGGCCAAATAGTTACTGTGCCTTCTTGTCAGTAGTCCAAAGAGGCGGGGAAAAAGGGCTTCCATGAAGTCAAGCAGGAGACACTAACCTTCATACAAATACTTCTTTCTTCTGTTTCTTTTTCCCCCTCCCATTGTCTGACAATAAGACTGTTTCAGAAGGCCAGGAAATAAATTATTTGCAAATGGAGATCTTGCATTTTGTTGTGGGTTTTGGGTGTTGTTTTTTTTTTTTTTTTCTGTCTATGTAATTTCAAAATTAGCCTACAGCAAAAATTAGCCCTTCATGTAGATTCACACAAAAAATGGGCTGGTTTTGCTGGGACTGTAGTAAACATTTCTAAAACAGATGTAGCCTGAGGTGAAGCTATTCTTATACTTGTGTTTAGAAAGCCAGGGATAAAAAAATATGAAATGAATCATTCCTGAGTGGATTAAAAATGTAAATGCCTGTTAAAAACAGTCTCTGATCATGTGGGCAGCTGGTGCACCCTACGATATGACATTGCTACCTGGCAAAATGAAGGGCAATTTAATTGGCAGACATTTTCAAATCCGCAGTAATACACCTTACAGAGAGTGAGTTGGAGCCTGATGCTATAGCCCTTATTCTTGGGAGTAATCTTTACTCACCAGAGTAGTCCACTGGTTTCACCTTTTACCAGCTTTAAACTGGGGGGAAAATAAAGAATATCCATGGATAAGTTTTTATCTTTGTTAAGATGACACATTCTCTTCCATTCAAGAAATATCATCCTCTCTTATCACCCTCTCAAGGTCTTCAAGTACCTACATGGGGAAGAGATTTCTGATGGAAGAAGGGTCTTTAATCTAGCAGGAAAAGGCATAATGAGATCCAGTGATTGAAAGCTGAAGTTAGACAAATTCAAACTATCTTATCTAGGAGCTTGGTAGATTCCCCATCACTTTTGAAGTCTTTAAGAAGATATCCAGTCTTGATGTAAAAGATATGCTCTAGATCAAACAGAAGTTATGGGTTTGATGCGAAAATTATTGGGTGAGGTTCTGCAGTCTGTGTTATGCAGGAGGTCAGGCAAGGGAATCATAATAGTCCCTTCTGGCTTTAAAATCTGTGAAGCCCAAACACGACTTCAATAAGGAAAAAGCAAGCCACCCTGACGACCTCTTCTGCCCACAGAACTTTAATTTTGGAAACAGAGGCTGGTTAAAGCAGTTCATCAGCCTTACCTGGACTCTGCTTAGCAGAGTACTCGTAACACCTCAGGTTCCTTCAAAGGAAGAAATTTGAAAACAGTCTGGTTTCTCTTTAATAAAAGTAGTTTGAAAATGCTGACTGATTCCTTAACCAGCATATAGCTATTTCTTTTCAAAGTATCANTTTATTTTATTTTATTTTATTTTATTTTATTTTATTTTATTTTATTTTATTTTATTTTAATTTCCATGGCAAGTCTTTAACATTGTTTCTTAGAATTTTCAGCATCTATTTATTTGATGCTCCCTATGACATACTTCTGCAAATGAAGAGAATTGAACTAATTAGGTAATATTCCTACTTTTAATGGCATTTATATAGCTGCTAAGTGGGGAATAATTAATGTTTTATATTATTTTTATTGCTTTTTTATTATGTAGTTAGGAAACATCTTTCAAATTGAGTCCAAATAATGCCAGCTTTCACAGCTTTATCTTGAGTCTTGGATAATTTTCCTTAAATTGTCAGCTCCAGGAGTTGTGACTGTATGAAAATATTGACATTTATTTTCCAAAAAATAATCTCCAATGGTGGTTTCCAGTAAAGTTTGAAAACATGATGCTTGATTTACACAAGACCTAAGCAAATTGCTAAATAAATAAACACCTCCATTTCCGTTTTCATCTTATAATTTTAAAGCAAAACCCCCTCATTTTAGTATTTAAGTATTTGGGGATGGAAGTTGCCAGGTGTGTCGAGACTGAAATTCTCCCATGTAGAAGGAAAAGCTGACTGGGGGAGAAGGGGCCATCTTGGTTTGTATGGCAGTAGTGGAGGCTTAAAAATCCTTATTTTGGGTAAATAAACCCTCAAAATTCAAGTGCCTACAAAGAGCAGACTTGAACAGGAGATGAAGATTTGAAGATGCTGATGGCCTGGCCTGGGTGCAGGAACTTTGTGTGGCTTCTCCAACAGCACCTTTTTCCTTCTGTGATGGTTTGGAGGGAGGCCACAATGGCTATTTAGGTGAGGATGCAGTAACACACACTCCTCCCACACCACGGGTGGTAAATATTCACTTCAGCAGCAGCCAGATGTTTTAACACCAAAGGTGTTAAAGAGGCTAAGCCTAATTTTCTGCGACACATAGATGTTTTATTTGCGTGGGGCTGCTGCCACGCTTTGTGCAGCTTTTGGGCACAGGGTTTGCCATCTGCACTGCTCCTGGAGGTGCCCATGCCAAGGTGCAGTGGATGCCCAGAAAGCTCCAGCGCTGCTGGGAGCCATCACCAGCTGTGGAGGGAGCGGTGGGAGGCAGAAGAGGTTGGATGGGGTGGGATGGGGGGCCAGCATCTCGCTGGCATGCACAGCTGTTGGCACAGGAAGGTGTGGGTGGGTGCTGAGGGATCGAGGCAGCCATGGGCAGGGGGATCAGGCAGCCCATGTGCGCTGCCCTCAGCCTGCCTGATCCCCCTGTCACCTCAATGTGACAAGCATCAATGGCCAGCTGTTTCATAGCCAAATGGGTTTGGAAAGCCAGGCTGACTTTGCGCTGGGACAGAAGAGGAGCATTTGCATTGCTTCCATTGACCACAAGCCTGTAAGAAATCTGACCCTCACCTTTCCTCTGTTTGTCTGAGATTTGTTGTCATTCATGCACACCTCATGTAGATGGAAGCTCAAGCTTTTTCTGGAGGGATTTCTCTGCTCAGACACTATCTCAAGCCTTAGGCTGTCATTCTTTCCTTTGAAAAGTAACATCATGGATCAGCAACAAGGTGGACAGAAACTCAGGGCTTAAATGCACTTGAATGACCCTGTGGACCTGCTTATAGTGGCAGCAGCAGGGTCCACAAATGTGCTGTGGCACAAAAGGCGCGTGAAAAATGGCAATAATATGTAAAAGCCTCTTTAAAATCCCTAGCCCATAAAGAGGCATGGACACCCTGCAGGCTCCTTTCCACAGCTCTTTTCTGTTGTCATCTCACTCCAGACTGTCACAAGATGTCAGTGTTTTCAGATACTCCTGCTATGGTTGAGCAAGCAGCCTCTCTGCACTGCCTGGCTGACCTTCAATGGTAGAAAAATGATCCATAAAATTGAGCCATAAGGTTCACAGCAGAGCTGCGATAACATGTAGAAATTTGGCGTAGGGACTGCATCCGAGTTTCAGCCTCTGGTAGTGGGATCAAGGCACAGTCGTTGTTTCCCCTTGGCCCTGGGGTAGCACTAAGGCACTTGGTGCTCAGGCTGAGGTGAGTGATGCTTGTTTGGAGCTTGGTGTCTGCATGGAGGAATTCTTCAGAGCATAAATGCAGCAGGGTGAACCAAGAAGAGGAGACGTGGCAAAGCAGCGGACAACTTTCTTTTTCCACATGCTACAGGATTACCATTTTGGGGTGACCCTAGAGACTCAGAGATGTGTCACGCTCTTGTTGCAGCCTCTCTGTGTTGGCAGTGTGACAGACAGGGACACTGCTCTAACACACACTCTAACTTGCTCCTATCAGGCACGATGCAATGAGGAGAAATGATGCAGGTGGGAAAGGAAGTGGCTAAGATTGTGAATGGGATATTAGCTAGCAAGACAGCTCTTCACCCATGTATACATCAAAGGATTTGCAGGGAGCCAATGTCATCCACTCTTCCCAGTGAATTTCACATAATTTCACTCTTCCCAGTGAATTTCCCAGTGAATACATAATTTCCTGTCCACTGATGGTCCTGCTACTCTGGGGCATGGAGGTAATAAAAACTGACTTGTATTTCCTACCAACAGGGAAGTCCACTTGTAAAACTGAAGAGGAGCACTTTAACGTGAAAGGCATCTACAGTTACAGAGCTATCTTCAAGGTCCCTCTAAAACCAAGGCATGGGTTACAAAATCAATACGGAATCCTCCTTTGGAAGCTTTATATTACCCTTTTAGGGAGTCACCAATTGCCAACACCTAAATAAGAAGAATAATATCCTACTAGGCAATTGATAGACTCCAGCAGTTGGATGGCACTAGTGTCCCCTTGTCCCATGGGACCTTCCTGGCAGTTTTCAGTGCCCCCCCTCCAATGGGGACAAATTGTGCCATATAAGAATTTTTTCTCGTCATCTTCATGGGAGAGTCAAGGCCCAAAGGGCTGGGAGGTTTTAACAGAGACATAACACAGACATTCTGCCTGTGAAGCCATGAAAATTAACATGGGTTAAGCTGGAGCTGTGTTATTGTGGGGAAAAAAAATGGGTCCCATTGTATAGAAAACTCCTAGGAAAAATAAATTGCTTATAGTAATGTTTGGAACTCAAAAAAATCCATCTGTGTTGAGCCTTTCATGTTAATGCCAAGGTATTTATTTCAGAGAGATGCTCTAGGTTGGATGCTTCTGTACGAGAGGACAGCTGATTCATGGTGTGATTTTTTGCCACCGAGCCATCCTGCTGCTTTGCAAGCCGCACCCTTTGCTGCCTTCCCAAGGTTTGGATTTGATTTCCCTTGAGAAAGAAGCTTGTGTTCACATTCCCCATCCACCTGTGTTGCCTCAATACAGCATTGTATATTTCCTGCTTTTTTTTTCCTCCCCATTCCTCCCCGACTCTCGTCTCCCCCCCGAATTTGCTCTCATTGAGTGGCACGAAGGCAAAAAAAAATATTTAAAAAAAAAAAGCCCACCTCCTACTAAGAGGACTAAGACCTGGGGAGACAGCGAAGAGGAGAGGCCGCTGCCTCTAAAGTTCAGAAATAAAAAAAAATGACTCGTTCTTTTGAGCTTGCTGTTCCCTGATGTGACACTGTGATCAGTATCAAATGCTTGGTGGCAAGGATTTTTGTCAAGCTTTCCCAGCTAAAATAGATTTAACCTACCAGTTGCTCTTTGTGGGTTTAACAATGTGTGTGACAATAAAGGGCTGCTGCCGCTGCATTGTTAATACATGAATAGTCCTGGTTCTCTGTATTTACTATTGTGCGCTGCAGATTTCCAGGAAGGAGTGTTTGGCTCTGGCTATTGATACAGGTCCTGTTTTGCAGAGGGAGCTGAATCAGCCCCTCCGTGATTAGTCAATGCAGAGGCGCAGTTAGGATTTAATTGAAATTAAGGAAAGCACCCAATTGCCTTTGAACTGCTTGCTGGGCTTTCTCCCCTGCTCAGAGATGGAGCGCCTGGGTTTCACACTTTGCCGTCACTGCCTCCGGATGCAAGGAGTTCACCCTGCGGGCAGGAAACTCACAAAAAGCCAAAATCAAGGAAGAAATCTGCTCCTTGATAGCAGTTTCTGGTCTGCTCTTGGCTGGGGCTGGCCAACAGTGCAATAGAGAAGAATAAGAGGCAATAAGAAGGGAACTGATACTCTCTGGCCTCCTGGAAAAACCACGGTCAGACGGGTCTGAATGAGAGGGGAGCTGCCAATGCTCCCATGGAGGCTGCTGGTGACTCCTGGGCATGTCATTTATTCGTATTTTATGTCACACAACACTGTGAGCACCCTGCTGGGACTGGACTACCAGGCACAGGCGAAGATGGTGAAGGCAGGAGGGCTGCGCAGGGTGAAGCAGGGTGCTGCCAGTATCCCTGCAGGTCCAACATGGTGGGGAGACTTACTCCTGCATCACGTTGGAGGTGTGTCCCCATCACCCTACTTCATTCACCCAAGATACCCTCACAGCCCCCATGGGGCAAGGGGGCTGCCCATGAATGTTGGCCAGTCTCATGAATGTCCCCCCAGGAGCAAATCTCAGTGATGCTCTACTGACCCTAAGGGAGTGTTTGTGGCAGTGCCCTTGGTGGGAACTGAATTTGGCTCTCTCCTGGGTGGCAAGAGCCCCCAGAGGTCTCTGGTGACCCAGAGCTTGCCACTCAGGTAGAAAAGGAAAGCTGCTCTCAGGTGCTGGGAATAAAAAAGGGGGAAAGCCCCAAAGGGTGAAGCACCCCTCTGTCCTGGAAGCTTTGCTGGTGTTTCTCTTGGTTTCATTTCCGTAACAATCAGCCACTTATTATTAAATCAGAGCTGCTGGGGAAATGGAGTTAAATTAAGGGAGATCAGAGGCAGGAACGGAAGCGACGTCTATATAAATATCTGCCTATATTATATAGAGTACTGTAGTTAATCAATCCCGAGAACAAAGAGCTTGGCTTGAACTAAGAAGCAGCCCCAGCCAAGTGAAGGAGCCCTGCTGTGGTAAGCAAGCAAACAGCGCTATCGACAAGGAAAATGTTTCTAAAGGCCTCTCTCCCACTGAAGGAGTTGAAAAACAAGGGTTTTCAGCCCCTGGGGCAAGCGCTGGTCCCCCGGCTCTTTGGGCGAGCTCTCCTCTGAAGGTTAGTGAGCGCAGGAGCCAGATGAGGGGACAGCAGCTTCTCTTAACTGAGGCAAAAAACTTATTGATTATACGTTCAATAAAAGGTCAAAACTCCCTTTGAGGGTCACCACAGTTGCGGTAAAGCTCTTCCCAGCCCCAGCCCCTCTCCCTGTCTGCCGAGTGTTTCGTGCCAGTCTCTCCAGGTGGACACCTGGGGTAAAAGTGAGCTGCAAATGAGCTAATCATCATTAATGTGTCGGTAGAACCTGCCAGCCTGACATCCCTCCTAATGGCTGACAAATGTCAGGGTGACTTGTATGCTTTTTTTGTTAATTGAATTGGTTAATTAGGTCCCAGAGGCCTGGCTGCTAATTATGAGCTGCAGTGGAACACGGGTTTAAAAAAAAAATAAAAACCCCACAAAACCGCCACAACAAAAAAAATCCACCCAAAATCCCCCATAAAATCCGATGCAAGGAAGTTAAAACAAAAGGGAGCGATGGGGGGAAAAATAGCACCCCCCACTCACTCACTCACTCGCAGGCACACACAAAACCTCCTTTGTGTTCTTTACAATCTGTACAGTTACCTTCGCTTAATTTCTGACCTGCCACATGCTACTGCCTTCTTGATGTGTTTTTAAAAGGAGGGTTAGAGAAATTCCAAATCTGCCTTTTTTGACGGGAGCATCTGCTCAGTCAGAAACACAGTCATTAATTTTCTGCCAATTAGCCAAAAAAAAAAAAAAAAAAAAAAGGGAAGAGGAAAAAAGAGGGGGG
>VZRU01001312.1:338689-349730 GCA_013398155.1 Pedionomus torquatus | reverse complement strand
AAACATCTTTTTCATAAACCATTCCACTTTGCACCACATCTCAGCACTGTAAGCTTCTCCATTCATTTCCACCTTCCTAAAAGAATATCTGTTTTCCTTCAAAAATCAAAGTTATTTCTTCTGAATGAAAGGAGGGGTATTTTTGTTAGTGGGCTTTGGATTTTTTATATCAGACCCTCCCTTCCAGAACTGGTTTGTGCAATTTTAAAGAACATGTCAAAATCCATACATTTCCAGCAAAAAGGTAAAAAGGTCTAATTAATGTTGAACAACCATCGCTCCTACAGTAGCCTTCTCCTGAATAGGTACTGACATGGGAGCCTCAGCCACCTGCCTCTTTCCACATGCATTTTGGATTACCTGGAATTTTTCTTCCTTCATGTAACAGAGGGATCCCATTGACCTGACAAGTAGAAACCTGGGAGGTGGATCCCTAGTGTTATTTCTGCTGCGGACTGGTTGCAGCAGCAAAACTCCATTTGCCTCAGTTTCCCCATTCTGGTCGTGTCCACCAGGCTGGCCCCCTGGAGCCCTTGGCCCAGGAGAGAATCTCCTCATCCCAAACTCTTAGGGGCACCGCAGGGCTGCCAGGAAGGGCAATTTGCAGTTGCTGGCAATGGACTTGCAGCCCTCAGGTGAAGATAAAATACAGAGATCATCCTTCTTGCTTCCCCACCCCCCTTCCCATCGGATAGCAAAGTTGCCTTACGAGTTAAAATAAATTGCCTCGCGCTCCCCACTGAAAGCATTTTGACTTTGTCTTGAATTGCGTATTCCAGTAGTCATTATACTTCAGCTGCTTCTTCTTCTTCTTAGCATATGACATATATAGCAGTTCAAAAGTTGCAGCGAGCTGCTGCCAGGTCACATTCAAAGGAAAGTATCTGGGAAGCTGGCAGCTAAAAGTATCTGATAAGTTGGCACTGTTACTGCTCAGCGGGAGGAGGGAGAAGTGAAGGAAGGAAGGGGAGGGGGAGCCAGGCATGGGGGAGCAGGGAAGGGGAGAGATTCAAAGGGCTTTTGTTTCTGGATCAGATTCTTCCAGACTCTGAAACTTTTGCAGAGATGTATGTGCCAGGGATTTTTATTATTTTTTTTTTCTCCCCTTCTCTTCCTCCTCTCCATAGTTTAATGCATTAAAATAACCTATTAAAAGGCCTATATTTGCTTTCAAGCAGACTCTGAAAGGCGCTGAAGATGTCACTATTAAAAACGGTGCTGCGCTTTGCAGCGAGGGTCTGTGGCTAGGAGAATAAAGCAGAATTGATTAGCTGCTCCGACTTCGCCAGCCTCACAAAGGCTGCGGTGTGCCACAAGTTGCTAGAGAACAGACCAGCGGCTTCTAACCAGTCCACCTGTATACAAGGGTGTGTTGCTCCGAAATCCAGCCCAGTTTTCCAAAGCCTGGTGCTGGTCCGGCATTCCCACGGCATGCCCATATTTCCCCCTTCCTCATGCCCTATTTTCCCCCTTTTGCGAGTCATTTGGGAAGAGTCAAAATTAAACCGTCATGAAATTCTCTGTGAACTCAGAGAACAAAATACCCCCCCGGGAGGCTGCTGAGGGTGTTCGATCCAAGGAGGCCACGGGACCCCAATGCAAACACCACGGCTGTTGCCCCAAGAGGCTTGTTCCTGGCTACATAATCGACAATGAATATTAGAACAAACAGACTGGAAAATGTCAGCAAATGGCCAAAAAATATAGAAAGCCAAAGCACAAAGGTAAAGAGAGGATTGGAACCCTTACATTCTGCATAGAAATGATCTACTCTGCACCTTTGAAATTAAGGAACGGAGTTAGTGTCATGCCGTGCATCAATCTGACAATCCACCCCTGAGTAGTCATTGTCATTATACCACGGGTCACATGTGTTACAACTCTATTAATGTGTATGAAGTTACTCCCAGTCTAACACTGGTCTAAGAAAATCAGGCTTAATTAGATTCTCCTTGTAATTAAATGCAATTTATTCTTATGCTTTGTGTTTTGCTTCTGGCTTGCCCATACTATTGTCTGCTGATTATTAGAAATGTATTTATGGAAGGTGTAACAACTGTGTAAGAGCCGTGTTTATAGCAAACATACAATTAGCCATGCTTGTACCATTCCCAGCACAGCAGGGGCTTGGTCCCTGAATGCAGCTCATGATGGGAGTACTCTGAAAATAAATACTAGGCACAGGCAAACCTGTTCTTGTTTGCCTTGGTAGGTTAAAGTTATATCGTATAAAATCAGGCTGAGGCTCTGTGTTCCACATTTATACCCATAATTCTTCCCGAGAAAAAGTCCCCCTAACCCTGACTAGTGACTAACACCTTTAGCTCTGTTCTTTCAGAGACTTGCACTTAAGTAACCCAACGAGTTAAAAACTGGGCCACTGGCTTTAATAGAGACTACATCTAGAGCCAAAAGACAAGCAGGTGTCAGTCCCTGAAGGTCTGGGACCCTGTGTTATTCATACCTGTGCAACTTGGGTGGCAAACACCCTTTTCTCCCTTCACAATTCCACCAACAGCTGCCCAAGGTACAAACAGAAGAGCAGGTCCAAGGAGAGACAGGGCTGCAGGAGCGGGGTCACATCGAGCTGCTCCCCACGCATCCCCTCACCAAAAATTCTCAGCCACTGGGTTTTCATCTTTTGTTTTCAAGAAAGCATTTTCTGAATGGTTCTTCCATGCCTACTGAAGTCAACAGAAGAAGTGGAAAATGATCCAATACCTTCAATAATTTCAATTTAAATCAATGGTGAACCAGGTACAGAGAGCAAGCTGGGTCTTCCTTGTGGCAACTTAAAATATTTTAATAGAGGGAACCACCTTTGCAGGTGAGCTGGCAGAGCAGATTGTGGGAACGGTTATTTTCCCCACCACCATGCACGTTCTTGAATAACCCGATTATTCTCATTAGCGCTCTATTCAGATGGCTGCGACTAAATAAAAGAAAGCAGGGGAGGGAGCGGGTAGTAAATCCTCCGTATATGAATACGATGAGGAGTTTAGGCAGCTCCCTCCCACTCCTGCTAAAAAAAGTTTTAATCTTGGGCGCTCCATGAATATTGACTGGCTGCATATTGACATGCCACCTGCTGGGGCTGCTTCAGCTATTGATAACCAATGCCATCACGACTAAAGTTCAAAAACCGACAGGCGGCTTTCATGTTTGTAAACAGTATTGATCTGCATAAATAAGCTTGCCATTAGACTGCCGGATTAAACAAGGACGAAGACAGAACATTTGTGAGATTAAATCCGGAAACAGTTAATTAAAAGCTGAGCGATAAACCCAAGCTGTAAACAGCAGCCAATTAATTCAAGCGTCTGTAGATCTATGAACAGCCCTTCCCCGCGTTCCTGGCTGTGCCCCGCACTGGTCCCCTGTCCCCAACAGACCACCCGTCCCCATCCCCGGCACCTTGCTGAGCTAAACCTGCTCTCCAACCCCTGCACTGGTGGTATCTGATGATCTGAGCCCCCTCTCCACACCAACACACTGCTGCAGAAGAGGCTCTGAAAAATAATTTTGAGATGTAGGAGCACTTTTTTTTTTTGTGAGGAGGGGGAGAGAGAAGCTCTCCATGCTTTCCTTGTGCATGGTGCAGCCTTGTTACGGTAGAAAATCTCCTGCATGTTCCTTGTGATGAGTGACGGTGTGGATCTGGGAGAGGTCCCAGGGATTCCTGTGATCTCTTCTTACATTGACCCCCACTTTGCAGCCTCGGGGTCATCGCTTTGGCTCTTCACTTCAGTTTTCCCAGCTGCAAATAGAGAAGACAAGGCTTTGGGATGTCTGACCTCTTTAATTCAGCAATATTTTCCTGTGACAAACAAGCCATTTCAGGAAATACAAATGTATTCGGTTTATGTAAATATTCATTTTTGAAACACACACCCCATGATGTCAAAAAAGTAACCAGCAAGGTTTGAAGATTTTAAGAGTTTTACTCTTTCTTCATTGTTTGCATCTCCTCCCTCCCTTCCTTCACTTTTTCTAATGACAATATGAAAAAGAGAAAAGACATAGGGAATCAGAGCTGCTTAAAGGAAGAAAGAAAAGTTTATTTAGCTGAAAACAAACAAGAAATACAGAAAAATAAATGAAAAAATTATTTTAAATTTTCCCTTGAAAAGATTCCCATATTTTCTAACCAGCTCTGTTTGCTACAATCCATGCCTTATAGAATTACAGTTCAGTTGGCTGCATTACAGATGATTTAATGGTGATTTTATACTGCGTGTGGAGAACTTGTAGGCTCTAGAAGGCAGTGCAGCATGACTGAGTCTATAACCACGTAGGATTTATAGGGCCACTGCCCTCACCACATTCAAGAAGGATGTACAATCCCCTACTAGTTCCGCTCTCAGAACTGGAGAATTGGGGCACAGAAATATTCTGGAAAACTGGGAAACAAACCTACACATTCAAAAGCTTGTCCAACCCCATAGCACTGAGATATCTCTAGCCAGGGGTTTCTCCAGCAAGCAGTGGGAACCGACAGCAGACCTGCACTAGCCCCAGGGGCTATTCTGCTTGCCTTTTTTTTGTCCTGGTACTCCCTCCACCATCTCATGATGATTTCTTGAGGGGAACTGTATGCTGTATTTGCAGATGGACAGGCTGGTTTCATCAACATTTTCTTGCAGTGGCTGTCTGTACTCCTACTGGTGGTCTCAGTGGATTATAACTGACAACAGTGGATGACAGAAATGCCTGAACTTCCCCAAAGGTGGATTTATGGTGGCATCAAGGCCAAGACTTCAGCCCAGGTAAAGTGCTGTGTATCACTCCGGGAAAGTGGTGTTCTCTCTTAGTTAAAATACCTCTACCTTAGATCCTCCATCCATTTTTCAGGCTTAATCTTAAATTGCAACAAGCTGCTCCCCTTGGGGTATTCTACTTACATCATTTTCTCTCTTATGAGAAGAGTGCAAGAAAAAATATCTCAAGAACAGCACAAATTAAATGCCTGTCACTCATCTTTTTACAATAGCGTTCTGATGTCCCATCCTGGGTCCTCTGCTCCGGACAAGATCTGACAACAGCAAGTAGGCTAAATATTTTCGTGTGATGATGTGTTCCAGGGATGACAGTTTTCTATCAAGTATATAAGCAAATAACATGCAAAAGGATGATTGCACAGAAGAATGGATGAGTCTTTTCTTTGAAGTCCAGCACCAGGAATTGGTATTACCACATCAGCAGTTTTAAATTGGTGAACTACAGACTTTAAGGAGACCATGGACCACTCCCAAGAGGCTGATTTTTGTAATAAGTTGAAGATTTTCTTTGCCTGCAGCAAACACCTCACTTCAGTAAGCAATGCTTGTACTACCAGCATCTCACCAGGTTTGCTGAAATGGTGTGGACCAAAATCAAGCCAAACAAACAAACAAAAAAATTTGTTTCTTTTGGAAAGTTTAAAGGTGTAAACTGCAATAACACCATTTGCAGCCCAATGCCAGGCTGCTTCAGTGGCATAGCTGAGGAGCTGTGAGTACAAAGAAGAGCAATAGTGTCATGATAGGAAACAGTGTGGTTGCAGTAGGGTAGCTGGAAACACCTTCTACATTTTGAACATGAGTTTTGCTACTACTGCTAATTTGTGTGACTCCCCCAAGGACTGCAAGCCTTAACAGTCACCAAGAGCTCTGCCTGCACTGTCCCACCTGCAGAGGACTGATGCTGGAGTTGCTGCCGTGCACAGCTAAAGCTCTGGATATCAGCTAGTACACTCAGCAAGTGTACTGGTAACACCAGAGGACATTGTCACAAAGTACAGCACCCTGAGGCCACTATGAAAACTAATGGAAAACAAACAGTAAAGAACACGTGACTTCTTACCATTTGAGTTTATCTTTTTTTCTTTCCTTATTTTCAAGAAAGTATCTAAAATCTTCATAAATCCCCCTCACAGTGGCTTAGAGAGACAGTAGTGGGAGCAGGCCAGTCAGTATAAAGGATGCTCCTGTTCTGCTTTCTGTCCCTGCTCCTCAGAGAGCAAAGCTCTCACCTTGAAGATCCCGGCTGGAAGTCGGAGGTTCAGCTGCTGGTGACTCCTTCCTTCAGTCAGCCCCCCTGAAGGGTGTCCCCAGGCCATGTAGGGGTGTGAGTTATTTATTTAATGAACAAAACCCCACGCTCTGGGAAATTAACTTTTACAAGTCTGCACGTTGACAAATGCGGTACAAATTGCTGTTGTCAGCAGCAACCAGTTCCTCCTGGCCGGCTCTGCCCAAGGCCTTCAGCTGGAGGGAGAAGAGAGGTCAGGGCTCTGTGTGAGACCTAATAAGCCCAAGCCTGTCACTGGCTTTGCTTTGGGCACTCTTGACTTAGGGAGCACTTGGGAAAAGCAAGTATAATGCAGAATCATAAGATGGTATTAAAATGACCTCTGAAAGCTCCCAAACCATTGAAGAGACACAGCATTGCCCTGGATGGTCAGAAGGACATTGTTCCAGGTAGGAGGGGAAGGCACAGGGGCTAAGCAAAGCGTAGATCTTTCTCCCTTTTCATCCCACCCTTGGGTGCTGTGAGCTCACATTAAGCAAAAGCCTCAATTCTTTGACACCTCTCCACTTCACTCGGGGTTGAAGGCCACGTACAGTTTGGGTTCAAGAGTAATAGGGGACAGCCCAGCCCTTGAAGACCCTTCTACTTGGCATCCCTCCAAGTTTTTATTACTATTTATTACCTCATTTTGTTATTACTGGTATTTAAGGCTATTATTTTTGCACTATAATAATATGTCAGACCTCTGTCATCCTACAGTATTAGATGCTGTACAACCTCACGGGTAAAAAGAAGGCAGCACTTGTCCCCAGAGCTCAGAGCCCAAATATAGTGCAGGGTTCTGGCCTTTTCCCTTCATTCACAGCCCTGCTTTTATCATCCTGGATTCAGCTTGTAAATTCAGGTGTAAAGACTGGGTTTTTCTTACAAGAACTCAATTACCGCTGGTGATGACCAGGAGTGATTTCTCCAGTCTGCTGACTGAAGCAACCAGTGGAGCTCAGCCACGATCACCCACAGCAGAGCAGGACCTCCGAAATCAATAGGTGTTTTTCCCTGGCTTGGGTCAGGCTTGGGATAAGATGGTTCAGGGAAAATTCAGATGCCTTGTGCTGAGGGAGACAGCAGAGAGTTAAGGATGCTGCTGCTCTCTGAAGGCTGTGAGTAAATGAATTCCTCTCCAGCTGGAGACTCTTACAAAAGGTCTTCAGTCCAAAGAACCAGATCTGTTTAAATTACAAAAATGTATGTGTCACAGTATGTAAGAACCTGTTTGGATCATATGGAAATAACTATTCTTGGAACACCCAAGTCTCCTGACATCACTTCCTTCAGAAATAGATCCAATTACTTCCACCAAGAGACTAAAAAACGGGTGAGGGGGGAGGGAGGAAAAGAAAAGCCCTGTCAGTGGAAGGTCAGAAAACTCTGCAGGTGGAGACCTTCTTTTTTATTTTTTTTCCTTTTTTTCCCTTTTTGGAATTGTTTCAATTCTTCAGCATAGAGGAAGGAAGGATGGCCTGGTGGATAAAGGTAGAGGTGCTGTTGACAGTTCAGTGAGTTGGCCCCCGTTCCAGCTCTGCTGCAGACATCCTGTGCAACCCCGAGCAAGTCATCACCTCCCCATGCCCTTCCTCCTCCTCTCCAAAATGGGGGTAAAACCAGGTTTACTTGCCTTTCTGGGAAGAACACATGGTTTAGGGGCTTCTCCCTCCTAAAACCTGGAAGGGTCTTGCAGAGAAGAGAGGGAAAAATGCACCAGGATCCAGAATGGCAGCTGGTAAAGGTTGGAGCTGCTGTGTGCCCGGTGAGGGGAGCAGAGCCACCTCGCACCAGCTGAGGAGCTGGGCTCTTTCTTTCAGCCCAGCGTCCTAAGGGTCAGCACCATGGGTGCTTGCAAGCAGAGGCGACGTGATGTGACTTTGGTTTTGGTAGTTTGTGTTCAGCAAGATAAAAAGGTGGATTAAGACAAAATACGGACAACAAAAACTATATACCCGAGCAGCACAAAACTTTCTGAACAAGACAGGATTCTGTGTACCTCTCCACGAAGTAAATACTACCACATGTGCATTAAAAGGCTCATATTATTTACAGAGTGCTGACATGAAACCCCCTGAAAGAGTTAGTATTTTGTTAGGTAAACGTTTTTCCCTCTGAGCGTTTTCCTCTTCTCCCTCTCCCCTCCCCCCCGTTCAATAACTTACAGATGTTAGAACAATAAATTGAATGAATAGTTTCCCACACTGGAATGCCTGCATGCCGAAGAATGCAGAAATTATTTCTGGCCAGTTTCTGACACTGATCTACAACTACACTGCATATATTCTGTTGCTCTTGTATCAAGTCTTGAGCTGCTCCCTGCCAAGAATTAAGTGCTTGTTCCATAAACCTGGTGTAGATTATCACTTAGCTGTATAGATGTATCTAATAGAATTAAATAGTTTGGCTCCTGACCAGTAACAGATGTGCTACATATAATGCAATAATAATGAGACTGAAAGCACCATGTTATGCCAAGGGAACATTGTGAGATAGCTCACATTTCTTCTGTTGCCCAGTCAAAGCTCTGTGAAAAGTAAATCGAAAGTCCCATGTTTATATGAACAAAACAAGCTTTGGCTTTCCTCCTTTTTTCATTTTAATCTTACAATGGGTTTGTTATCCAGCCCATGCACAAAGGCGAGCACGGGGTCAGCTTTCGTTTCTATGGAGCAATGGATTTGCTTTACCATAGTTTTATTTTTCACTAAAGATCTCCTGTAAGTTAAATGGTCATAATGAAATAATGTTGGACCAAGTCATAACTATCTGCTTGGGACATCTGAGCCCGTGTAACTTGACCCATCGAGGACAGAATGGGCTGGGTAAGAGGAGGAAGAGCTCAGTTGTACACATAAGCTGATCTTTTCTTTTTGAAAATAAAACTAAAAAAAAAAATAAGTCAGGACATAGTCTTGTGAGGAACTATATATTTCCTACAAGGCACCCAAGTCCTCCTGATTTCTGTTAAAATGGAGGTTTTCAGTTCTCCAGCAACGGAGTTCTTTATTTTTTCTACAAGGAAGGGAGGAAACCCCTGGGAGATCTACCACCCACACTTAATCTCACCAGCAGGGCCCAGGGCACAGCCACCTTCCCACACCACCACAGCTCACTTCAGGTCACGGCAGAGGCTCAAGGATGAGCGGTGGCACTGGTGGTGGGGATGTAACCTGCCCACCAGCTGAACTAAACCCAGATAATCCACCACAGCCTCTGATCAGCGCTGCAGCTACCTGACAGCAGGGCTGGGGAGGAGAAACCACTCCACCTGAAACTGGTACAGCCGGTGGGTGCAGGGCATCTCTGGGAAGTGCAGCAAAGGCGTCCAAACAAGCTATTACTGGATGCTGGCAATCTGGCTGGGCTGTTTCTGTTCTTCAAGTGTGGGCATGGCTAATGAGAAAGTTGTGAAGAGAAGCGAATTCCCTGAGTAGCTGACTGTCTCAGCCTTTCTTGACCCGTGTCGGTCTGGGTACAGGCGGAGTACAACACAGAGACTGCACTGCACGGGCAGTCCAGGTTACAGATGAATATCAGGGCTCCAAGATGTTATTGTTAGATCTATCAGCTGTCTTTGATGCCCTGAGGTATTGTTGAGTTGCTTTTGATCCTCAGCAAGAATAGATGGGACTGTGCTCTGCTCACTTTTCCTTTAGCTTTCAGAGAGATCTCAGAAGGTAATTTTGGATAACTGCCCTAATTTATTGACCTTCAGGGAATGCTGCCTGATGTCTCATCAATGATATACACAAAATCAGTGGGGGTGATTAATGAGTTGATACTTTTTTTTTTTTTGCAATTGACTTGGACAGACAGAACTATTATTTGCATTGGAGAAGTACCTCTGAATGTATTCTGCGACCATCCGTTCAAATACAACATGAAGAGGCCAAGCTGTCATAGCGACGTGCAGATAAAACCAGTCTCTCCAGCTCTAGTGGAAAGACCACATACGAGAGGGCTGGTGCTGTAACAGAGAGGAGTTAGTCCTTTGGGAGAAGAAGTTCAGTTGGTGCTCGCTGATTACTAGAGCTTGGATTCAAGACCTGGAGATGATCCACACCAATGGACAGATGTAAGTCCTCTTTCTCTCCCCTTTTGAAGGGAAATGCTTTGGGTGACAGGAACATAAACGTGACCATTCTTTTAAGAAATGGTTATAGCAAATTCATGCAAAACTGAATCCCCGGAGTTATGACTGACAGCAGCACTGGGGCCAGGGCCATGCAACCCCACCACATGCCTGATTAAAGTGAAACCGCCCCTCTTGAATTTCCAGGATCAAATGGCTGTAACACATTGTACAGAACAAAAACTGATGTTGAGAAATTTTGGACCAAGCAACAGACTCAGACTAGGCTTACAGACAGTTCTGAGGCTCAAGAAGCAGCAGCAGCTAAATTTGGCAAATAAATCATTCACCCAGCTCTATTAAAAGCAAAAGAAAGGGATAGAAAATAGCCATCTGGGAAGCAAGGAAAAGCTCAAGACAATTATCCTCCTTACTGTACATCATCCTTGCAGTAATACTCAGGGAGAATGTGACAATTGATTAAAACTAATTGGAGGTTAAATTAAATGATAATTAGCATTAATCAATAGCAGTGTTGGCATGCCAGCGCATTCCTCCTTTAGGCAATTCACCTCCAATCCCCAACACACCAATAAGGCTGGTGATCTGCGAGCCCAGCATGTGCTCCTGCCATCAGTAAAGCAGCAAGTCCCAGCAGCATTGACCTGGAGGGTTGGAGGGAAGAGAGCATTTCAATGAAAGACAGACTTGCCATCACGAGAGATGGCTGCTACACTACTCCCACAGCTAATTGCAGCCAACATCAAAGACTAGGGTGCCCTCAAATGATGGAGGCTGGTAACGACAACTCAATGCCCGCCTGCTTTCAGACAGCACATCACAGAGACCCTTGCCTTAGCATATTATTCTGCTTTTGTTAAGAACACTCGTTTCTCTTCCTCTCTCCCCCCCCCC
>VZRU01001312.1:288286-335186 GCA_013398155.1 Pedionomus torquatus | reverse complement strand
CCCCCCACCTGCACCCCACCCCACCCCGTCAATAAACTGTTTGTTTAGCCTCGCACAGATTATTCATTTCTTGGCACGGAGCTCTCGGCTCCAAAGAATTAACATTTGGATTGTATTTACTGGCTAGCAAAGTGCCAGCAATACAGCTGGGATTCGTTGCACAAACTATTTTGATGGGGGAAATCAATGACAAACTGAGAAGAGGAGGATCAAACAGTGAACTCTTTTGCAATTGCTGTTTGAAAACATTGTGTTGGTGATATTTGGAGTTTCTAAAAGGGGGGTGGGTGGCAAATGGGGTGGAGTAGCCTTCTCCCAGGTCCTCTTGCTGACTCCCACGTACAACAGCCTGACCCCATCCTGGTCCTAGAATAGATTAGTCACAGGATATTTCATTTTAAACCCAAACTCAAGTTTGTGGTTTTTTTTTTTCCTACAGAAGAAGAGACTCTCTAGATGTTTATTGCTATTTTGCTGGAATTTCTTTTTGGTGAGAGAGGGATTTGAAAACTAAATACATTTCCTGTTGGAGGCCGAGGGCTGCGAGCTGCAAGGAGAAGCATTGCCTTTGGCTTGGTTCAGCAGTAAATAATCACTTGTGTTCCAAAAAGTCATTCGCATTGGCAAGGGCTCCCAGCACCTGCAGATAGAAGCGCCCGGGGCAAGTCCAAGCACTTCATTTAGACTGTCCCTATTACGATCAATCAGACCCCATTCCTCTTAGCCACAGGAAATTCTAGGCTTAACCCACATGCGCTTTAAAATTAAAAAGGTAGAAAGACGTGCGGTAAAAGACACAGAAGAAGAGATATGGGAATGGAGAAGGCGCTTTATATGTTTGCACCAGAAACTTTCTTTTTTCACTTCAACCCTCCACATGAAATTTAAGCACCCGAAGCCTACATCTTATCAATATTTTCATGCTTGGAAAAGTCCAGTAGTTTGGCATCACCCCCACTCAATTTGTATGCCTTTTGTGTCACCTTGTTTTCCACAATATGGGCACACACAGAGGAAATTGTTTATCTTTGTCTTCCTCTTTTTTTCTCTGTTAAGCTTTTAATGATGGCTGGGCTATCCAGTTTGGCATGCTCTCTGAGCCCAAGTGGTGTAAGAGCCTGACAAGCAGCAAGTTTGTCCTTAGCTCCCTGGCCAACAAGCTAACATGAGAGGATTATCCTCTCCTGGGGAAAAAAATAGCGCAAATAGTTAAAAATCCCACCACCTTAAGTCCTTTACATGACAAACTCACAGCAACCCACTGAATGACTTCTCTTCAACGGACCTTGGATCGGGACCTGACAGCAAATCTATGAGATGTGTGGATGTGGATTACTGCACGAGCCGGGCTGGGGGACCATGCCTGGCTGTGCTCAGGATATGCTCCTGTTTCCTCACATACAAACAGAGCTTAATTTCACACATTGCATTTCCTAGCCCAGGTGTCACAAAACAACAAGCACTGCAAGCAGTCACTTTGGGCTGTGCTGTAGGTCCTTGTAATCTCAAAGCTATTGCCAGAAAAGACAACATTTTTTGAGGCAACAGGGTGAATTCCTTGGCTGGAAAGCCCTGGGGTCTTCACCTTAATGGGTCTGAATCTTATTCCCCTCTTCTTAAGCACAGTGTCATGGAGTAAAAAATTGGAATGGGCTGCTCCCTGTCCCAGATGGAGGTTTGACAGGCCTGGGAGCTTTTGACTCTGGCTGTGTCAGGGACACTTGGAGCATCCCGCTGCTATTTTTACCAGTACTGGGAACATTATGTTCAGACTTGCACAGCCACCAGCCAAAGAGGAGCTGGTAGCGCCTTTGGGAGCGTGACTCAAAGCAGCTATCTCAGCACCGTGGTGTCCCTGAATACCAAAATAATCGTGGAGGTAGGAACATCCCAGGCTCAAGCAGGGAGCTGTGACTCACTGAGATCACAGTGTCAGGTTGCTTCGCAGTGCAAAGACAGTTTACAGAACAATAAAACAGCATCTGCTCCTCCACCCTCTGGAGATACTAAAGGTCTTTAGCCCTAGGACTCCAGCCTTGCTTAATCTGCTGCTGGATTCCAAAGTAATGCAGACCTGTCACCGCAAGGACTCGGCTGTGCATGCACAGCATCACAGCAAAAGTTCGCTCCAGCAGGCCATTGCCATTGGCAATTAGGCTGGAGCAAAGCTCCCTCTCTGTCTGAAATGCTATGAAAACACTGGAGAGGCAGCATCAGGTCCCACTCAGACAGACTCCATAGATTCTTCTTCAACCAAAGAAGTGGTTGTGGAGGCTGCCACCACCCCTGCTGCTCCGTGGGCTTCGGGGGCACCATCCATCAAAGCAACACCTGAAGAACAGCCCTGTGTCAGTGCCAGCTACCAGGACGAGGGAACTATCATCCGCTGCTCAACAACACAAAGGGCTTCTTTCCTCCTTCTCCGCTACGTAAACTGTCAAAGACCGTGACCCCTGGAAAACATAACAAGAGCGGAGGAATTTACAGTCGCGTGTTACAGGTCAAGGCATCAAACATTTCACAACCTTGTGATTCCAGCCAAAAGCTCCTCTGTCTGTCTGCTCTGTGCAAATGCAGCTCCCGTGCTTACATACACACCTGCACGCAATGGAGACTCATGATAAAAATGTTAAATGGAGCCCACCTTTTGTTTTCTAACCTTCCCGCCATAGCAAACAGTGACAAAGACATTAGCATTAGGGCAGCTTCCTCACAGGGACCTGAAAAATATTCAGTGGGCATCTGCAACCAGGAACATGCATGTCCTACTATACAGTGCCTAAGTACAGCTTATAATGAGGACAATATTAAGATTGAGTCTAAACCTAACCTTAGGGCTGCAGCATCAGACAAAGGGACAGCCTAGTACAGACTACGCAGAAGTGGCTGCGGGGTGCTTGGGAATTTCCTCTTCATCTCCATTCAAACCACACCACAGCATAGAGCTGGGCTTTCCAGCTGGGCCAGACACCCTTTCCTTGGAGGGGACACCAAGAGCCTCAAATCTTGGGACATAGCATCCTTGTGTTAGCAGGTTGAACACAATGTGAGGAAGGGTTCAGACCTGGGTTTTGACCTACATTAACAAACACTAAAAGAGAGTTTTGATATCGAACAACCAACTTGAACTATTTAACAGCTTTTTGCTTGTTTGGGTAGGTCTATTTAAATGCCTAATGAGCATTTGGGAGAAAGGACTTCTGTGCTAAGGAATGATCACTGTAAGCAAACACTACCAAGATCCCTCTTAACTGACCTGGAAAGATGGGGTATTCCTAGCACTCTGAGAGCAAAAAATTGAATTGAAAATCTCTGCTTGAAGTAACAAAACCTTGTTAACTTTCTATACAGTGAAGAAAAGAAGTCTTTAACCTATCAAATAAAAAACACATATATATTTATATGTATTAAGTAAGTCCTACTCACTGATCTTCTAGAGTTCAAAGCAGTGCTGCTGTATGATCTTATCAAACCATTGTGAAAGTGCTGTACTCACTTTGAATACTTAAGCCATGGCTACCTCTGGATTTCAGACTGAGAATTGGACTCAAACATATCTAGGCAAGCAGAGACCAGCCTTTCCACGAGGATGAAGCATAAAAACTCTTGGAACCACCACATCATCAAAACTCAGCCTTCCATCTCCCAGGACAAGCCCGCAGAGGGACGCCAGAGGGGTAGGGAAGCACATAGCCTGGGTGGATAACTACTGGTGGTGACAATGGGAACTTGGATGTATGTCTGACATGCTTCTACTCATGCCATGGAAGAGGGACCAGATGAGGGAGCAGCTTAACAGAGTGATTTGCCATGGCCACACAAGCCAGATGAATTTCTCTGTCCATTATTCTCCTACACCCTGTTCTGGCCTACAGAAGGGCACAATGAAGCTCCTCTGAAATGTGTAATACCATAGGAAATACACGCTTTCCTGCAGCATGCAGTACTGGATCAAGCCTCAAATCTATGTAGATGTTGCTCTGTGTGTGTGTGTTTGTATACGGATGCACACACACATATTTATATTTACCTGTGTGTGCAGAGGATTAAACATAAGGTTTGATGCATAGGAATAAGGATGTAGATTCTTAAAGCCAAATTAGCCAACTAACCACTAACTGCCTTTGCCCAGGTCTATCACAACAAAAGAAATGCAGGCTAGTAGCAAGAGCCCATGTTTTCATCCTTCTTATATATCCAGCATCTGTGTCCAACAATTTCCAGTAATAAAAAGCCTAGCTGCAGCCAAATAAGAGGCCATCACTGCCATAAAGTGAAGAGGAAGCAGAGCCTGTTCTCACAGTACAGAGTCTGCAGAAACATTTGCAAAAGTCCTCAGAGGAAATGTGCTGGCAACATCTCAAGGGTGGTAAATAACTCCATGCTGTACCTGCTTCCCACCTTCCCATGCAGACACTTACGCACAGACACAGAGCTGGAAAGAAAGGGGCAGACTTAGAGAAAATGGACACCTCGTGCAAATTAGAGGAAGCAATCCCATTTTTTGGAACAGTCCCATGTAACTCCCTAACATGGCTTGCATTCTGCAATGTCACGTGAATTATCCATCAAAGGCCAGTAACTGTGGAAGGTGATGGGGTGATCACCATGCAATGGGAGGTCTCTCTTTCCAGGGCATAAACTACCTGTGGCTGGTCTCATCTGGGCCTCGCTGTCCCAGCGTCACAGGGTGTCCCCTACCAGTCCAGGCATTGTTTAGCTTCCAGCATGGGATAACAACCATTTACACTTGCACCAGTGGTTTGGCTGACCCAGACACCTTGACGCTAATATCTAAAAAGGGCTCTCTAAGCATGGACAGCCGCTGAGCAGCAAGAACACCCTCCCTTCAGCTGCTCAGTTGAGTCCTGACCTGCAGCGTCTGGGTCCTCTCAGGAGCTCATTACTGAGGACAACACAGAGGCCATGGGGGCATGACAAGTGCAGCAGAAAACTGGGACACTGCTGGATGCTGCTCCGGGCATGGCTTGCACACACCATTTACAATAACAAACCAAGCAGGAAGGCTTTGGCCATCTTTGGATAACTTCTCTTTTGAGATCCCAACAGTCAGGGAAAGGAGTGGGATGTCCCTCGCTAGGGCAATACGGCATTATATCCCAGCTGTAAGACCAACCTCACTTCTCAGTATTTGTTCAGGTCACTTCCAGATCAAGTTTTCCTCTAATTTCATCCCCTTTTTGCCTCAAACCTTTTTATGTGAGGTGTAACACCAAACCCAAGACAACAAGAGAGAGCCAAAAGCAACCTCCTGGATGGTGAGAGATGTCATATTTTATTTTTCCAGCTAACAGGAATGTGAAACATTTAACACACCCCTTCAGATCTGATCCTTTCCTCTGTTTCTCTGCCTTAATAAACCACTGCTGTGTGAGGAAGAGGCCAAAAGAAGAATATCAATTGTCTTTCACAGCACAGAGCCCTACTCAGAAAGGCACCCTGTTCTACAGGAGTCCAAACGTTTTTTCAAATGCTTCTGACAGAAGAAGAATGCAGATTCCTTCCAGGACTGCTCTTTTCTGGTGAGATGGCTCTCTGTTAGAGTTAAGGGAGGAATGGCTGCTGGTAAAGTGTCTTCATTTCTTTTATTTCCTTTCCTGTCTTTTCTGCAAGAGGATAGTTGAAGAAAAACAAGAAGGAGGTGGGGGGGGGAAGAAAGGGAAGGGTATGCTGCAATGAATCACAGGACTACTGCTCTTAAGCTTTCTGGAGGTCCACCTCTTCCAGGCCATCTTGGACTGCAGCTGGAAGAGCCTCTATGAATCTTCAAAGAGTTTTGGTGGAACAGGGTTTCTTTTCTCTGTAACAGAATAGAATGAACTAGTCTCTTTTCTTTAAATGATCTAAACAGCAATTTTTTTTCCTCTCCACTTAGACAAGGAGAGCAGTATACTTCAGTTTACATCCATTTTGTTGTTGTTGTTGTTTTTGGTTTTGCTTTCATTTTTAGTTTTTAAAAAGTGGGGAAAAAAAGGAAGAAAACCTGAGAAGGAAGGGAAGTTTCTTGTGGTATTTTACAAGCAAGGTCTGTCACCAACCCTTGGTGTCCCAGTGATAATTCTATAGCAATAAATAACACAGGTTTTTGATGTCATGATTAGGGGTTTGCAAGGCAATTCAAGTGATTTAGGTTTAATCTCAACACAGACTCCAAGTGCAGTTTCAGGATTGATTTTAAGTAAATCCAGGGCAGTTTGCCACCAAAAGAGACAATACTGCTGTCTCTCCTGCTCCTGCTGTTTTCCTCTTTTCCTCAAGAATGGTTTGATGCCAGTGATCAAAAACTGACCTTCTGAGAGAAACTACCGGTTTTCTGATGGATCGTCAACAGCATCTGTATTTCCCCCAGTGCAGCTGTGGCTATGGAGCTGCCAGGGGACTTGTCACCTGCCTCAGGGATAGCACGTCCAGTGGCAAGGCATGGCAGAGAGCTGGACTTTGGACGTCTACACTGCACACTGGGTCTGCGAGGACTGACATTTGGACTCTAAACCATTGATGTGCCTTTAAATACCTTTTTGCCAGCCTTATAGATTTTATTTGGTTGGTGGTCTTTATTTATAAGGCAAACAAGGAGTGGTGTGGGACTCCAGCGTGGAAAGAAAAGAAGAGCAAGTGGAAGCTCTTTCCACTCTAAAAGATTCTCCTCTTTGGTTTATGGTGCACAGAGGCCAACGTGAATCTTTCTCTGGATTTCAGGGAGCTTTGGATAAGGCCCAAGGTGCATCATTATCCCATGACAGAATAAAGACACATACTGGTTTTTATGAGGGAAAACTATTCTTTCTCACCAGTGAATGGCTGAGATTTGAACACAGCTGCTATTTTGCTCTGTGCAGTGAATCACTTCTGATTCTTAAGTATGAACAGTGACATGCATTCCCCTCGCCTAACATGGGGACCTTTCTCCATCATTGTACCATGAGAAGAATATAGTAATTCATGCCGTCTTTATGTTTTTAGCTTTGTTATTGCTGGGATTCCTTTCACTTCAGGCTGAAAAAGCAAGCAACTGGGGCAGAGAGGAATGTTGACGTTATATTAAAACATGAAATTTCTGAGAATGGGACAGCTCCAAAAGAACTGGAGCATTCAAACATCTCTTCCTCAGCTGGTAAGCAGGAAATGCAGGAATGGCTTTACATGAAATAACAAGGAGACATGACCAAAAAAAGAAAAAAAAAATATATATAAAAATCCGTTTTCTATTAATTGTTAGGTTGTGGTAGGTTTTCCTCTAAAGATGAGCTGGGTGTTTTGCTGGCAGATCTGGCTGTGCAGAAGAGCCTACATCCCTTTGCCATATCCCTGGCCCATCCCAAGCTCCTGAGGGTATCTACTGATAATACTGAATAATATGCTGCAAGAGAGAAGTGTGATGGTTGTTACATATTTAGGAGAGATAAACAGGCATGATCAGAGGCCTGGGGAACAGGAGATATGAGGAAAGACAGAAAGAATGAGGCTCATTCAGTCTAGAGAAGAGGAGATATAAGAGATACAGAAAAATAATGCTAAGGGGGATCTTTTGGAGATTGTCCAATCCATTTCTCTCCACTGAAACAATCTCAGCAAAATCTAAATCACTCCTGATAGATACTTGTTCAACCTGTTCACAGAGATCTTCACTGGTACACAGCCTACAAGCTCCCAAGGCAACCTGGCTTGGTGCTTCATGAGTCTAACTACTAAAATATTTTCTTATTGCTTTATTCTGAATCATACTTACTTCAGTTTAAGGCCTCTCACCTTATCAGCCATGGTCAATTCCTAAACAAAATAAAACTTTCTTTTCTGTTCACCACTGCTATGTTAAAGGAAATAAAATGACATGATTTTTTCTTGACAAACCCACACTGGTTGTTATTCCTTTTCTTTTCCCAGGTGCTTCCAGACAACTAAATTGCTTGATATTTCCTGGAGCTGAAAATATAGGTGAGCTGATCTGTAATTCCCATGCTCCTCTGTTTTCCCTTCCTCTGTATGAAGATGTTTGCCCTTTTTCAGTTTTCTGGTATCTTGCTTAGCTTTCCCTGGTTTCTCAAAGATAACCACAGGTATCTAAGATCATTTCAGTCCACTTTCAAAATACTCTAGGATGAAGTTCATCAGGTTCAGCCAATTATAAAACACGAAGCTTATCTAATTTTCTCACTTCTTTCCTTATTCTGTGCTGAACTCCTATCCTTTTTCGATTCAATTTCCAATCCTGTTAGCCTCCTGCTCTCAACACATCTTTTAAATGAACACTGATACAAAAAAAAAAAAAAAAGGCTTTAAACACTTCACTGTCTTGGTATCATCTGGTGCTACTTTTCTCTTTTCATCTTGTGATAAATGTATTTGTAGAACAATTTCTTCCTACTCACTCTTCGTATATGTAAAAGAGATCTGCAAAGAGAAAAGGAATATGCTATTCCTCACAGCCACCACAGGCAGGACAAGAAATAATGAGCTTCAAGTGAAGGCTAGTCATTAGGAAAAGTATTTTACCTGTTAGAACAGGAAAGAGGAGGAATGCATTATCTTGGGAGTTTGCAAAATTTTCTGTCATTGGCAGCTTTTAAGCACAGGATACACAACTAATTTTTGAGTTTGTGGACTCCTACCACTGTTCCTCACAAGGCTTGATACACAACTGGTTTAGCCCAGTACTAATGGGATTTCTGTCACTGAGGTCTGCCTTTCCACATGCCCCCCCTCCTCCCACCCGCCCCAAAATGTGCTCTAGAAAACTGCAAAAGTCTGTGGGCTGCCTTTTAGGAGTCCATGGATTAGACAAACATTTGTCAGGAACAGGGCAAAGCATTCCTGCCCGTCTGTTTAGTGATCCCCAAATTCCCATGTGCTATAGTTGCACCCTCTACATTTGTGATGTCTCGGAAGTGAAATTAATGTTGTTCTCTGCTTCCCTTCACTGAACAGCAGCTCTGAAATTGTCTGTACTTTTTAACAAATGTAATAATAGTTACACCTGCCCTACAGACCAATTAATTAGTGACTATTAACGTTTAGCCTATTACATCCACTTTATAGTGCTGCAGATCATGCAGTGATGGCGTAGCAGAGCAGAGACAGATTTGAACTGCCTTCTCCTCCTACAATCTCTAGATCATTCTCCTTTCCTTAAATCTCATCCATCTGTATAAAGGGAGAACTGAACTCATGTTTGGGTAATTTGCATATGCAAATCTGAACTAAACAGAAACCCTCATGGCTATTGCATAGAGGCTTCTGTTAAATGTTATAAATTGAAATGCTTTCCTCCCCAAGCTAAAATAAAAAGTGCCCTGTAGGGTATATTTCTGAAGGGTTTGTGACTAACCTGATTAGTCACCCTAAATTGTGATAGATGGAAGGAAAAAGCAGTTGTCAAACAAGGAGGAAATTCCAATAGAAGAGTAAATTTAAGGATGACAGTGATGATAAATTCTTACAAGCCTCAGAAAAGATCAGTCTTTTGTGTAGCTCTCATAAGGACCAGTGAGTGCTCACTATATAATGGGCTGTTGTTTGGATAACTGTAGGAATGTGAGCAATTTTTAAAAGAAAAAAAAATCACCTTATGCCCAGGCTGATCTGAGCTTATTTTGAGGTACCTGTAACTAAATATTTAAGAACTCCTCTTCCTTGCTGTGTCTGCAGGTGACCTTGAGACTGCTAGGCCAGGGAGATGTACTGCAAGAGAGGATGACACTCATGGTTAGATGGCTTCAGATTAAAGCTAGCTATAAATTTTAAACAGTCAATATTGGAAAAACTCAGCAAAGTGTCTCCTTTATTTTTGTCAGTAATACTTTCTAAAAATAAGTCATACGGCTTTCTAATACATATGTTCTACTTCCAATGGGAACAAGATTAGTGAAGAACAGAGACGATGATCACAATCTACTCTGCTAGGCTGATCATATTTTCGGCCATTTTCTGGACAAACTGAGAACTCCAAAGAGTTCTTTCAACTAAACCTGGCTGTTGGCTAGATAGGATAATTGTTCTACTTCTGCTACTGCATTTGAACTGAGAATTAAAACAGCATGAATTTCACTCCATCCAAGATTTGGCAATATCCCTCCAGAATACTAGATTAAATCAGTATTTCCCAAATTTCCTGCTAGATGTATTCTTCTCTAATAAAAGCTTTTTTGTTTGTTTATTGCCTTAGCTCATTTCCACTAAGAAAATGTCTCTTTTGTCTAATCATAAATCTTCCAGGACTGCAGTGTGAGGATCCTATGCATGCACGAATAAACTAT
Source organism: Pedionomus torquatus (assembly GCA_013398155.1). Taxonomy (NCBI): domain Eukaryota; kingdom Metazoa; phylum Chordata; class Aves; order Charadriiformes; family Pedionomidae; genus Pedionomus; species Pedionomus torquatus. The sequence goes on along the minus strand of VZRU01001312.1, from coordinate 324,912 downwards.
AGGAGAGATTTTTCTCATGTTTAATGTGACAATATTAAACACAAGCTGTAAAACAGAATCCATGGGATTTCCTCTTGCTTTCAAAGACCGGCAGTGATGTCTTTCCCCAAGCAAAATTCCCACTGGAGGCAAAAATTTTAGCAAGACCAATGAAAACCAAAGTCAACTTGGCTTATGTGAGAACTGCAACATCACATACAGGAATGACCATCCTGGGTAAAACCACGTTGCAGATGTTATCTGTAGAAACTTGTACAGTTCTCATCATCAGCATGTCCTTTCTGTTGGTTCTGACCTGAATGGCCAGGCAAAATTCCCTGATTCTCTGGGAGGAGGAAGGACCAACAAAGTTTTAAGGAACATTTAAAGTCCCAGTTCTCTGAACAGACGGGGTATTAAAAGAACAGAGGGTAGCTCATGAGCTCTAAAGCAAGTCCTTTCCACCAGCCTCTGCCCTGAAAGCTCTCACTATTTGTGTCATTAGTAGACAAAGCTACTGGCACTGCTGGGTTTCTCTCTTGCCTCTCTCGCTCACTCGCTGATTCAAATACCTGTGCAGCAGCAAAATTGGCTGAATTCCTCTTGTGTTTTGGCTGAATTCCTGTTCTTTCCACCAAATCGTCCACAACCGACTTTTTTCAACTGTGTGAGAGGAGTGGTGGTGGTTACACCCTGCAGCTACAACAAACTGTGACCCATCTAATGATAATATAAGTTATTTCCTCATCTAGTTAGAGTTTCCATTACTCCAAGACCATGACAAAGTTTGGACGCTGAAGTCATCCAAAGTTTCGTTACCGACCAATGCAGGGCCAGGCATGGTGGAAGGCATCACTCCAGCTCCTTGTGTACATTGCTGGTTTCTAAATTAACTGTGGCCATTTTGGAAGATGACCAGGGCAGCACTGCACAAAGTTAAGTGGAAATTTCTGCTCCCTGTGCAGCAGAGAGGAGAAAATACACTTCTTACAAGTACAAGTCATGAATCCTTAATATGTAAATGCACGACAAAGTACCTTCAACAGGATAATTCAGGTGTTTCAGGCCAATGGAGCTGCAACCATATGTTTTAGAAGTCATAGAACACCCTTCTAAACCTTCTAAACTATGAAACATCATCATCCTACAAAAGTAGAGTATGGATTGAACACAGCAGCAGATAAAATAGCAGCAATCCTCTCCTTAGTAAGTACCCAAGATAGTTTCATCAGTCCTCTAAGGTTAGAATCTTGCTTTTGCTAAATGCCTTGAATCCAACACATTTGTAAGCCTTTCCCTGGAAGATTATTTGTGTATGGAGAGGGAGGATTGCTGCATGTGCTGACCGGAGGGTCCTCTCAGTCAGACCTAAGACCTCCAGATAGATCTTTGCCTGACAAATAACGCATCCTCCCTACCGAGTGTGCAGAAGAGATGATACATCCTCAAACAGCACTTTGTTACAACAACATGTCACAAAAAGCTAATATTGCCTTTAGCAGTGCACGCATTAGAAATATGATAGTTGATATGCTAAGTGATTTTTTAATAGGCCTTGTTAAACATGTTAGCTTCAGAGACCTCAAGCTATCTATCACCACAGTGAGCCTTTTTTTTTTTAAACTCTTTTTTAAGGCTTAACAAAATGAACTATTTTTTTTGCCTGTAGACTTACCCTAAAAATTTATTTTCAACAATACCTGCTCTAGTGGGAGGCGTTCCTGCCCACGGCAGGGGGCTGGAACTAGATGATCTTTAATGTCCCTTTCAACTTATACCATTCTATGATTCTAATACCTGGCCCTCTGAGGGGTTGTCCTGTCCACTGCCCTCCTCTGCAAGACAGTGGGAACACACAAACAGATCACCAGCGGCTGTAACTCCAGCCATGATGGGAGATGTGGCAAAGGACGCAACGTGCCAGCTTAATTATGGAAACTAAACCAAGGAAAGGATGAGCACAATTTAGAGAGTTAGGAGTTTGTCAGCAGTTGGGAAAATGGGAAGAGAGAGGAAAATACAGTTTCTTTGTGGGTGAATGCCACCACCTCCTTTCCCACTCATGTCTTGATTTAAAGACTCCTTCTTTAGGGTCTGTTAATAGCACTTTACCTCTACCGAGGCTGAGGCACACCCCTGTACTTATCAGCACAGCACAGACTAGGAATGGGCCCATCCTCCCCCCTTCCAAAGCTGATAGTGTGTTACTGGAAACATGGTGGGATGAATGCAATCATACCCATGCTAGTGTTTTGCAGCTAAATTTGGAGTTGAATTCCCAGTGTGGACAAGTTCTAAGTCAATAGAAAATCCTTCTTAAGGGGAGAAGAGCAGCCAAGAAATTTAGGACAGTTCTACTCCAGGGGTGATTGCATTGGTTGTGTCTAGGGTAAATTAGCCAACTTTTTGAGGAATAAGCCAAAGCAAAGAGTTTAGAATTGGAAGCAGGAACTGTCTTTAAACCAAACAAATCCACTGGATCCCAGTGCAAACACATTAAGTAGGGTTGCAAGAGAGGATTTACTTCTGGTCCCTGGAATTGACAATATGCCCTGAAACTATATAATGAAATGAGAAGAAAAGACACATTTTCTCTGTTACTGCTGACACACAATTAATATAAAGTAAGGAGGCTGTTTGGTGTTGGTTCGAAGTGATCCATCCCCACCGACACAATGAGAGCTAATGAACTAAATCTGAAAGCATCAGCATACGATTTTGACAAATGCGTTGTTTGCCTATTGAGAGGCTGGAAAATGATTATAAATGACAAGCTGGGCTTGTTTTCAGGCATGGACACTCCAGGAGCAGCGGCATTATGGCCTCAGTTGGCTTTTCTCTGTGTAAATGATTTCACACTTCTGCTACTGAATCAATTGGGTGTTTCTCCGTTTAAGAATAGCTGAAATAAAATATCTCCTGCTCCACAGTCAAGGCATGTTCTTGGCTCCCAGGGAGGAGGAAGGGTTTAAACTTATCTGGGTTTTGTATTTAAAAATGTGGTGCTGGTCTCAATGTAGGGCTCTCTCACAATTCAGGATTTGCCAGGATAGTGAAAATTTTAAGCAAATTATTGGTGGCAATACAGAATATTGCACTAGAAAATTGTGGGGGGAAGGAGGGGAAAGTTGTATTTCCTGTCTTTTTGTTCTGGGGGAAAATGAGAAGATGTTTACTTAAAAATTGTGGCTAAAGAAGTTCAGAGGCCAAACTACAGTTAAGGCTCTGGTACAATCTACAGATCATGTAATAGCCAAAAGTAAATTAAATTCTGAAATCTCTTATTTCAGCATTTTTCCCAAAGAAGATAATGACCTACGTAGACATCTCTCCACCTAACTTTGCTTCTTGTTTCTCTGGTCTGCCAGTTTCTTGGGCAGAAACTCTGTAGCAGCTTAAATTCCCCAATGAGGTAGAAAATGTTATAGAAAGAGCAGGAATGAGAAGAGTTTTGGCTGATTTGCTGCTCCCCATTGCTCAGTTCTGCACACATCTGTGCCATTATAAACATAATGAATAATAAATCCAAGCTCATTTTTAGGGCTGCATCCAATGCAAGTATAAATACACAAAGGCAAAGGATTTCTCCTTGGAAAGTCAGCGAGAGGGAGTTTTATGTAATTCTTATGAGACTTAATGAAATGCTGAAGATGAAACAATTCCTATTTTACCTTCATGGGAGCAGACTTAAGTGAAATGGTACCTTTCATTCCTCTTTACAGAAGGAGGTTCAGAGCATCAGCAGGTGTGCAGGTTTAAATCAGCAAAGTGCAAACCTCACAAAGACTGGTGCCTGGGTTCAGTACAGGGAAGCCACATGAAGTTTGGATGCTCTTAGAAAGCTCCAAACTGCCTGTCATGAAGCAAGGAGGTGTCTTACGGGCTTGCCCAACCTCCACACTTCCAGGAGCTGGATTCCACTCTGGGGACAACTCTGGGTTGTGTTGGCTTGGAAAAGACAGCCTACAGCTCTGACCCCAGGCGTGGCATTGTATGTATCACTCCAGCAACATGGGAAAGCTGAGGATGGGGATGACCTCACTGATCCCCATCTCTGCTGAAGAAAAGTTGGTGGTCATGGGATCAACATTCAGGCCAGATCCAGACTGTGGAGTGGCCCCTGAGCCATTTCCACCCTACCTGATATTTCCAGAGAACAAAAGGTTTTGGTTTGGTAAACCTCCAAAAGTGTTCGGGGGGGAAAAAAAGATGATTTGGGTTCATCAAAGAGTGAATAAAGCTGTGTGTGTCCTGGAGTCTAATCAATTGCATCCAAGTTAATGTCAAGACCCCATGAGATGCTCACCCAACAGTGCCACAAAATTCAGTCATAAAATCCATACTTTTCCCCTGCTCAGGTGTCTTCCCCCTGAGATTTGCTTTGTGGTTTAAATCTGATTTAGAATTAATCAATTAATAATGATTAAAAATACACTTTAGTATTCAGTCCAATCACTTATATATCTTTTTCATATATTACATATTTCCTCTTGGACTTTTCTGAATCTCATTGTTTCTGCTTTTATAATGGGTAATTTATTATTGTCCCTCAACTAATTTTTTTTTTTTTTTGGTACAAATTAAGGGCTGTTTCACTTTTTTCCCTTTTCTAAGAAAAAAAAAAATAAATCCCTTGAGTGTGGAAAACATGACAGGTGCCCAAATCCCATTGAAGTCCGTCTGCCTAATTATCCTCATATTCCTTTGCAAAGCTTACTGTTAATGTTTATAACCTCTCTGTACTGGCACCCATCACTGCATTCTTTTCAAGGTCTCAAAGCACCCTGCTAAATAAGGTTATAGCATTATTTTCTGATTTTTTATGCAAGGAAACAGACTAGAGAAAAGACTTGAGAAGAAGAGATCCACCTTTCCTTCACCCCAGTCCTGACTTCTGCTCAGCACTTCTGCCCACAGATTTCCTGCCACTGGCAACTCTTTTGCTATCTGTGTATCAGAGAGCCTGGTCACCTGCAGATACCCTTCCCTAATTTTCCATTGAGAAACGCCTTCTGAACCTGTTTGCTCAGGGTTAGGTTAAACAGAAACAAGGCAGGGCTTTGCAATCAATTAAATAGGGAGAGGAAGAAGTTTGGAGGAGGAAATCCCTGTGATGTCGAAGGGATCCAATGCTGGCTACCAAATGGTTGTGCACACCAGTAGAAATCTTTCTAAAAATGCTTCCCAACTAGTCATGCTCTCTGCAAGCCACAGCTGAAACAAACCCGGAGAAGAGGTATGCTGTCCTCCAGCGGTTCCTCTAAGTCAGGATGCTGAGTTGTATATGGAACATCCTTCTTTACAGGTACTACTTCAGACCCTGTGTTTCTGGCAAGCCTGGTATCTTGTGTTTGCCTCCCTGAACCAGCACACAGTAACATCCCACATGCAAGCTAAAAAACACTGGCTTTGCTTAGCTTTAGGTGGTCCAAGTCCAAATGAAGTTATTCGTTTCTCATTTGTGGGAGAATTAGAAGAATAAACTACTAAAAAGGTTTTTCAAGACTCTTACACGTTCCAGAAATCCAGTGAGTTTGATACAAATTTTCCTCCTCACTTGAAGCACTGATGTCACCCAGAAGAACAGAGATGGAAACCTTTGGCTTGACCCTCAGGCATAATCCTACATTCCCCAGGCCAAACTCTATCCTGACAAAGATAAAATAGAGGAAAGACATTTTTTCCTGCAAACTTCAGGCTGCTTCCTACCGTTGTCTATTGTCTCGGGTTCTGAGTCCATTTTCTTACCCCCTCTTTCAGCCATGCAAATCAGGCAAGGCACAATGAAACGCTAGCATCTTTTCAGATCAGCAGTTCTCAGCCCCCTTGAGAAATCCATAAAGGCCCTCCCTGGAGTATTTAGCAGATAATGCTCCTTCTTTCCGCCTGCGGTGTTTTGAAAAATGTAGCCCATAAAATGTGTCTGACATTGTACAGCGAGCCCAGCTTCCCTGCGACCGCCACGGCCTCCTCGGGACGAACACGGTTCCCATTGTTAGCCTTGACTTGCTGAATGCAGCGAGGCCAGATGAGATTTCTATGCCCTGCACAGCAACAGCACATGACTTGGAAGGGAACTTCTCGAGGAAAGTATATTTGATCAGCCATAAAAACCTTCCTGGAGATACACGCTGAACTCTGTGTGTGTGTATTATGGCCGGCACTGTTAACAACACCTATCGCTAAGCTCACATGATGCTTTCCCACACAAGACCTGGTTCAGCTGCTTATAACCTATTTGATCAGACTTTACAGTTTGGGCTGATTTTTTTTCCATGCAGAATAGTTGCTTCAGGAAGAATATATATTGGAAATTTCTGCCAAGACAGAACGGTCCTTTTTTCAGAGTGAGTTTACAGGAAAATACATTATTTTTGTCCCTGTTAAATCTTACAAGGATTTTATTGAAAACCTCTTTTTTTTTTTTTTTTTACCTCATTGCTTTGGTATTTGTAGGGAAGGTTCTAGAGAGATGCCTTTTTCAATATTGTTGTTAACCCTCTCTTCCTCCCCCTTGCAACTGGGCCAAATTGTGAATTTATTAAAAAAAAAAGAGCAATCTCTTCAGACATGCTAGAATTTGGTAAAGGATGTCTCAGAGGCTGGACAGGATTTTCCCCAGAAATATATCAGCTGAGATGTTCCTACACATAAAAGCAGAGAGCCGGGAAGCACAGAGGTCCCCTTTCTGCTGCCCAGGCTAGCACGGTGCCCAAAGGAGAGCTGGAGAGGTGATTTGGGAAGAAACTGTTGCTTTCAGTCAGAGAAATCCTTTTCTGCTTCCTCTCTGAGATGGAGGACATCCACCTCTGGAAGAGAGGGGATTAACCAGCCCCCTCAAACATCTTCCTTTTGCCCATCCCCAAGTTCCCAAACTGGAACACGCAGGAGTGTAAGATGAGCTCACGGGGGTCAGGGCTAGCCTTTGTTTCACCTCCCACCCATTACTTCACTTCCCCCTTATCCCGAGCCCACAACCTTTATCAGCAACGGAACGAATTGCATGAGAAAGTTCAGGGGATGGCAGGAACATCTGGGCCACATGCTGCACATGCCAGTGTAAGTTAACCTCTCAGGCGCTGTCGGATGCTGTGCGAAAGTATGTCAGGGCCACAGCTGCGTGCGGGGCTTCACACACACGCACAGCTCCTGCGGGCAGCAGCCACCTCGGGGTGGAGGGAGGAAGAGAAAAGAGAGAGAAAAGAAAGAGGGAGAAGACGATGGGAGACAGGAGATGGGAGAAAGGTGAGGCAAGGGCAGGGTTTGATGAATTTTTTCAGCTGCGGGACGATGCACCACAGCCAGTCAATGCCACAAACCCTCGGAGAAACCTCCCTCGCGTGCCCTGCGTGGTGTGCACTGGCGCGACTCCTCGCCAGCCAGATTTGGTTTAAGTGGAGACAAAAGGGGGAAGATGCAGTGGGAAACGGGAAGGTGCAAAGGGAAAGAGACTCTCAGAGCACTGAGTTTTTTTGCAGGCTCTCTCCGACCCACATAATCAGCAGGGCTCAAGCTGACAGCAGGGGATTTAAACACTTATAGGGGGAGCTCAGCTGGGCGTCTCAAGGGAAAAAGGGTTGGGAAATACAGTTCTGTAGAAAAGACAGAGAGAGAAAAGAGCTGTTAAGCGGTGAGAGAGACATCTGCAGCATAGCTGTTTGTTTTGGTTACTCTCTGCTCTGAGCTGGCAATAGGAAGAAATGAGAACATCCTTAGTGTCCTGATTCTCTCAAGAAGAGGGAAAAGGACTGACCCCATGAGAGAGGATGCATTGGACAGCCTGGGACACAGCATCCCAAATTCTGGGCTCATCTCAGGTATCAGAGATGCCACCTTACAGGAAGAGACCTCCTCAGGTCTGCAAACCACTTAAAGATGCTGCCCACAGGACAACGTCCCTGCTTTATTTTTCCATACCTATATGGGCTGACATGTGACATACAGGGCCAGGAGAGATGCAGAGAGGTAAAAACGAGGGCACAGCTCCTTAGGAGGGTTGCTAAAAGAAGGCCACTTGTGAAATGGTGGACCACTGCCGTTTAGCACTGAGCACCTTCCAGCCAGCCAGCTCCCAGGAGACAAGAGGCCTTCTTCTCAGAGCTCCATAATAAAACCAAGTCACATGAATTTTGACAGCTAAATGATGGTTTAGTTAAAGACAGGATTACTGATCTAATCAATAAATGGGCCTTCTGTTCAGGGCAAATGGTCATGTCTGCAAAGAAGAGAAAATATTTGCAGAACCTCCGAAAGCTGCTTTCCCCCTGAATCTGTGCCCTGGCTGAAGGGAAGTGCCCAGTTCTCCCAGCAGCAATAGCAATGGGGGACAATCATTCTTCTCCTGTAGGACCCACTACCATTTACACAATACTCAGTATCCTCCACATTTTGATGTTTTCTGGAATCACTTGCTTTGCAGAAAAGCAATGGGGTGGAAGAACAGGTAAAGGATGGAGACGATGATCCTAGGATATTTTCCAAACAACTAACTTTTAATTTTAAAAAGAGGTTGGGTTTTGTGGAGCCCCAGACCTTTGAAAACTGAGTATCACTTAAAACATATTAAAAGATATTTTAGAAATAATCCCCTTAAGCGTATCTTTAGAAATATATGCCTTCAAAAGAACACATGTTCATATGTGGTATTCAGGATCCATTATGCCAGTGGATCTGGGTATAGGGTTTTTACTACATTTCTCTGCTGCAACAGTAGTGTACAGCTCCCATATGCTCTAAATGCAAATTTTGCAGTAGCACTAGACAAAGACAGCGTTTACCCCCACACATACACAGGCACAAGTAATTTCCTGCTTGTAAAAGCAAATGAATGCTTTATTACTTGTCCTTTCTGCAGCTCCAATAAGTCCACAATGTTCATTAAAAATGACTTCTTCTACCTAGAGCAACAAAAAAATTAAAGTGCATAGTGACCACAGCCTGTTAGAGGAGAGCAGCAGCAGAAGCATTTGGATACGGTGGCTGAGATAAGCAGCTGGCTTAGAGCATGCAGGCAGCCGAGGGCATTCCAAGCTGTTTCCAGTCCTGCCGTGTTTTCTGGGAGCACCAGAGCCCACGGTTGGTGGGAAGCTCTGCTCTGCCCTAGCTGGGCTTGGGTGAGTGTAGCCTTCTTTCTCATCCCCAGGGCTTGCTGTCACCCTGTAAATGGGACCTATTGTGCTGCTGGTTTACTTTAAGTATACATCTTTAAAGACATATTTACAAATTTGCCTAAGTATTAGAAACGTAGAATTGTCTAGGTTGGAAGGGACCTTTAAGATCATCAAGTCCAATCATCAACCTAACTGAAAAAAACCACCACTAAAGCATATCCCTAAGCACCACGTCTACCCGTTCTTTAAATACCTCCAGGGATAATGACTCCCCCACTTCCCCGGACAGCCTGTTCCAATGCTTAATAACCCTTCCAGTGTAAAACTTTCTCCTAATATCCCATCTAAACCTCTCCTGGTGCAACTTCAGGCCACTTCTTCTTGTCCTATCACTTGTTAATTGGGAGAAGAGACCAACTCCCACCTCTCGACAAATTCCTTATTCTCCCCATTCCTGAGTTCTCCAACTGCCTGGAGCCCCAGCATTCCTTCATGCACCAGCTGTGCCCTAATCCAGGCTTTGCTGACTACCTTTTGGGCTCAGTCACTCACTGCTACTGTAAGTGTGTTTTGGCTGTTGGTGGGGTCAGCCAGTTTTCACGCCACAAGATGGGAAGTAATCCATTTAACAAAAGCAACACATTTTTATAGCTTCTGGAATCATTTCCTTTGCAAAAACAATGGGGTGAAAGAGCAGGAGGAGGCAGTCCTAAGACATTTTACAAACAATAGACCTTTCCTTTCAATGGTGCTCTAGGAGTTTATAGGACTCCCAATCTTCTAACACAACGTACTCCAAAATATATTTAAATGCACTGCATGCTAGTTAGTATTTATATTTTCTATTTGCTTACATTGCTTGCACTGGTGCCTACTGGTGCAATGTGAATGCAGAATGGGTGTGCAGACTCCAGTCCCCACCAGGCATCACCGTGACCTTGGAAATGTAGTCCCCGTGCAGTTCCTATTCAAGGCCTAGGTTAGGGTAATCATGCACATTGCCCCCTTGTCTTAAGAATTATTTTATATTAGAATTATAGAGGCAATATCTCTTGGCCCCTAGCAGTGAAATGGGAGACTGTGGGCACCAGGGTCACCTCACTTTGGGGCAAGTCTCCTGGCCCTGCTTTTCTGCTCCCCACATTGGTCTCTTCAAGCTGCTGGGGTTCCTTAGGACCTTCTGGCACTCTTGAGTCTCCCTCAACTACTATAAACATCACCAAGACTCATTTCAATGGATATGCCTCCTCAGCTTCCCTCAGCTTGTAAGTTTGTTAATTTTTTTTCATCCCTGGGTCCTTCTGAACAAACAGGCACAATCATTTTGCTTAATGCAGCTGGATCTCAGCTTGCTGGTACCCACTCTCCATCCTCCACCACCAGCTCCCAGCACAGAGCCAGCCCTATCAACACCTGATAGCTGCCACCAGCTGTGTCACCTGTGTGTCACCTTCTGCTGAACAGGCCACTTTACCTGTGTGATAATGTGTGCTGTTGGTGAATGTGCCAAAGCCCAGGATGATGTTTCTGGCTCTGGGGACAGGAGAGGGCATCTCTGGAGATGCCATGCCATGCAGGGAGGTGGCAGCTTACCTTGGATGAGTGACAGCAAAAGACTTTTCAGCATGAGCTGCAACTGTGCTGGGCATGGGGAATGCAGAAAAGATCTGGTTTTAGTGTCATTTATTGGTCTAATGAACCGAATGAGGCATGCAGTCCCCGCTGCAACCCCACTGGTGGTGGCTGTGACAGGGGCTGGAGGGACAGGTCCTGATTGCAGGGGTTGGTGAGGGCACTCACTCCAACACAGGGTGCCAGATAGCCTAGCTCTCAGGGTGGACACAATGTACAAAGGATGTCAACAAAAAAAAAGCTCTCATTAATTTCTGGAGCCCCATAAATATTTCCTCCTGAGGTAGAAAATAATTGGCAGAAGCTGAGGGGACAATATTCCTAGTGGCATGAACCAGGTTGTGTCCACCCAGGGCTTCTCTTGCCTATACCCAACCTGGGTATGACAGCATCCATACCAGGAGCTAGTAAGAGACAGAGTGCATTACACCAAATGTTTTAAATCAGATTAATCACAGGCCGCCCCATGAGGGAATATCACCACTGCTCCTACCGCTGACTTTAAAACCCCGACTTCAAAACCGCATGCGCTAGGATAGAAGATTTTAAATAACACACTCCTCTTCTGGCACGTAGGAGCACGCACACAAGGAATTAATTCATCAATAGTTCATCTGGAATGATGCCATGTGTAGGCAACTCCCCTTTCTGAGGCTGACAAACATGGGAGAGAGGGGAGAAGAGGCTGTAAAGTATCTTGAATTCCTTTTTCTCCTACTCCCTGTATTCTGCAGCAGCTCTAGCCAGTCCTTCACACAAGTGAAAAGGAGCTTTAATAACAGCTGTTTCCTCCAGTAACCCAATGTGCTCTGCAAAAGAGATGGTAATTACTTTGCCTGGCAATCTGGGGAGGAGGAGAAGGAGGGCTAATGTGGAGGTCTTGCAGAAAAACACCCACACCACCAAACCTGGGGAGGTCACAGGGCAGCCTTTGCAAGAGGCATGCTCAGGGGCTGCCTTCTGCTGCCAGAGCGCTACAGGGAGGGCCCCGGCATAACCAAGAGCTGCCTCTGATTTTCCAGTCGGGTGGTGGTTCGTGGCATATCTCTCGAAATGGCCAGGGAAGCCTGCTCCTGGCGAAGGAACAAGCCAGTTGTTAGAGGGAGAGTATTTTCCAGCGTCTGAAGCATGCTGGGTTCATCTGCTCCTGGACGGTGGTGCTTGGGAGGCTGGTTTTATTCCTCCCCTGCCCTATCTGGCTTTGGAAGAGTCCCAGGAAGAAACAAAAGTGCTGGTGTGCAGGCAGCCAGCTCTATCTCTGTTTACAAGTCGAGGGGGGCTTTTGTGCAGAGCTACCTACCTCCCTGCAAGGGAAGTCTGCTCATACAATGGGAACCTAACAGACTGCATCTGTTTTGTCTTAGTCTAAAGCATTCCTTTCTGGTGCTAACTGGGAACAATTTAGCTGGAATTTCCAATTGAAATGAGCTTTTTAACTTCCATATTGATGATTTAAGTTGTTCTCAGGCAGGGAATCTGCCGTGTATTTTACAAATAGGCCAAGCCAAATCTCGATGTTTTTACAAGGTTTTACTCGGACCAAATTTATTTAATTTTCGAAAGTACTGTTCTTTTACTCAAACGTGGATTTCAGTGCGATGCCACAGAGGGTACCCACTAACAGCCCATGCTGCAAGAATTGGCATTTCATGCAGCACCATGAGGAGGTGGGCAAAGGGATAGTCCTGGAAAATCCTGCTGGAGGAAATTGTTTAGATGCATCTGCAGTTAACGTGCAACACAGCCTAAACAAAGAGCAGAACTTTTAGGGTTATTCATATTAGAACTACTTGACTAAAGGTCTAGCCCTGTGTCTGGCGGGGGGAGGCTTAATCCCTGGGAAAGCATGCAAGTAACAGGGCAAGATTTCTCCTATGATTTCTCCTTCTCTAGGCTTTTCCAGCACATACTGGTTGTGCCATGTCCACCTGGAGCATTGCACCTACCAGCACCCCTTGATTCTTCCCTTCATGTGTTCACCTGATCTCCTCTCCTGAGTCACCTCCCCTTCCCCACACCCTGAGCAGTTTAAACTGCTCCTCAGTTTAAATACAGACCTGTGCAGGCTCCAAAGATGCCCATATGTCCCATGGCATGGCCCACCACCCAAGGATCCTTCCAGTCCAAGGCCCAGGGACCCTCAGGGCTGCATTTGAGGGATTCCACTGGGATGGAGCAGATGGAAAAGCCCTTCTGAGTGTTGCTGGAGAGGTTCAGACACTTCAGAGCTCCACATCTTCTTTGAGTCTATTCACAGAATCAGGCCCCTACCAGTGAGAAAACCCTGGCCTTGGAGAAGAATTGGGGTAAAATATGGGCTGAAAATTATGGCTAGTTAATGAACTTTGCTTATGGGCAGAAATTGAATAAACTTATTTAAGCAAGCCAGTAAGCATTTGCAGATGGGTGGCTAAGAATATGAGCCAATTTGTATGTGACAGACAAGCAACGGACACAGTAAAAGGAAGCCACGCTGGTGGCCAGGGCACAGCTGAGTTAGAATTGAACCCAGATCTCCTAAATTCCATCCCAGGCTTAATGTGATCTGTGATGCATCACTCTGGGTACAAAGGGGATACAGCGGTCTTGTAAGAATAAATATGTCAAAGGCTTGGAGGCACCTGGGGACAGGTAATTTAGGAAAATAATATGAGGTTAGGAGAAAAGATAAAAGCTCCTGCACAGGAGAGGAAGAAGAGGAGAAAATGGACTGCAGAGGCAAGACGAGTAAAGAGAAAGGGGGAGAGGAGCCTCCCATTAAGTGATTCAAAAAGCTTCAGAGGTCCCTGATGGCACCGAGCCTGCAGGTGCAACCCTGGGCTGCCTCCCTAAGCAGGATCTGATGACACGCTGAGAAGTCTGCTCGTTCGTTAAGGATCCCTGTGTCCAGGGCTTGGTAAAGCTGTTCCTTGAAACCAAATGGCTGGAAGGACTTCCTTCTCTCTCCTCTGCAACACTTCCCTGGTCCTGTGAACCTTACATGTTTTCCCTCCCTGCTTTGAGGTTAATTTGGTTACAGGGGGAACGGGGCTGCTGCTCTGCCGCCGCCTGACCTTTCCTCAGTGTGGTGTTTGCAACTGGAATCTCTCCTTAAAATGGGTGGGCCTGAAGGGTTGTGTTCCCCCCAGGTCTTGCACGGGGACCTCACTCCAATGAATTCCGCAGCTGTGCCAGAAAGTCCCAGGCTCCTGCCTAATTCACTACCCACATGTGCAGGGAGGGGGGAAAAAAAAAAAAGGCAAGAAAAAAAAAAGCTCAACCACTTTCCCTTGCCAAAAAAATTAAATTAAGTAAGTCATAGGCATCAATCACTCCCTAACATGCACATTTTTATTCTCAAACAGCTTCATTTAGAGCGTTTTAATATAGAACAGCCTGACAGAAACAATGCCTCCTAAAGAGCTGTATGGGACTCTTTAGTCAATAGTACATACAGTAAATATTTATTATAACGTAACACAGGTTCTGTTTGTTTCTGTTTGTTTTTGCTTTTTATACCTTGCATTTGATGTGAGTGGGAGACACACCAAATATTGTAAATATTTATAAAGTATTCAGATTTGATATTATTTGCTCAGGTACAAATGGCTCCAGTTACTAGACTGTCACAAATGAGAAAGCCACAAATACAGAGCAGAACTGAATGAAAACACAGTGGAAACATGACATAACCACATCTACGGACTGCAGTAAATATTCCTCATGAGAAGGAACTAAATAAAGGTGCAAATATCTTTTTAAAGAGATGTTTTGGCAGATATTTTAGAGACATCAATTTAGTGACAGGGTTTTTGTTGCCCACCTTTTAAGCGTCACAAAAATATCTTAAGTTTAAACTTATGTGCAATTACCTCTCGGCTATTTTGTTTTTAAAGAAAACCTCAACATGGAGAGTGCAGATAGAAGGATAAGATGAGGTTGGGTTCATTTTTAAAGACAGTCAGTCTTGCCTTGCAAAATAAACATCCCTTTAGTTCAGTTGCCAGAAGAGTCATGAATTTTGTTATTTGTTTAAGACAGAGCATCAGGAGGGGCAGGGACAGGCTGTCATTCCCAGTTCACTTGTGGGGGACACTGCCAGACCTGTCCTACTAGTCAGCAGTATTTGATTATCTTAGAGATTCACTCCATCTCTGATGTCTAGAAATCTTTCACCATTTTACCATTACGTCTTTAGGTTGGGAGTGGATCAGGGGATCTGCCACCAAGCTCTCTTGTGTGATGCCATTTTGGCCATTCCAGGAGAGCCCTCCTGGCTCCCATCCCCTTGGGGAAAGCCCAGCGTGGTTGCCTCCTGGCAACCTTCTGCTCCACAGCACTGGTCTCCAAACACGTTGGCCCCAGTGAAGCCGAGACCCTTGTCCCCCGCTGTGCAACAGGACACAGCAGGTTCGCGCAGGTGTTCGGCTGCCCCAGCTCAGCTGGGGGGATTCCCTCTGCTCCCCCAATACACCAGCACTGAAATCCTGCCCTGCAGGGCTGTTGTGAGCTTGGTTTCCTAATCCATCACAATTAGTTTTGTCCACAGTTTTCATCAGCCACGATTCAGAGGGATTGTTCTAAGGCTGGCGGATGGGTCGGTTTGACTCATAACCCAGGATCTGAACTGCAGACAAAGTTTCGGGCTGGTTTGCGTTTTATCCTGAGCTATTTGCTCAGTGCTAGTTACTCTTTTATATTTGCTACAATCAATATTTTATCCTCATTGATCACACTTCATATATCATTTCTTCCCATGGAATAACCCCTCTGGATAAAGCATGATGAAGTAAATACCGGAGACAAACACAGAAAACATCTGGAATATGTTTTTCTGTCCAGCTGATTCATTATTTCAAAATGTACTTTCAGCTGAACCAGTAGCCCAAACAGGACTAGGTTTTGATCACTTTTTCCTTCTTTTTTTTTTTTTTTTAATTCTTTTTTTTAATAAAGTTCTCTTTTTTCCCTCACTAGAAACTCTCCTCTTGTTTTACAGTTTTCCCCATGACGTAGTAGTGGCTACATATTATTGGCATGGCCTGTAGCTCAAGGTCGTTGGCATTTCTTTTTTCAAATGTATCCCTTACAAGGTCCAAAAAAGAAGTTAATAACAGCATTAAAACCACCTGTGAATGGTCATTTAAATGCCACATTTAAATTAATGATAAGTAATCTACACCTTCCCAAAATCCTGACTGACAGGTGGATTTGCTTTCTCCCCTTCCAAGCTATGGGCTAGGTACTAAAAAATGAAGTGAAATAACACTCAGGTGCTAAACAGATTATGACTCACAGCTGGAGGCAAAGAAATTGCAGCTCTATCCCAATTACACTAATTTAATTGGGTGTTAAAAAAATCCTGGGTTCCCAACAGTAGTAGCCAAGGCAAGGGTTGGAGACATCTAACAGGCAAGGGAGCCATCTCTTCTTTTTTGTTAATTTTTAGTTTTAAGGGGGTTTCTGGTGCTGGGAGAAATACCTGCCCAGGCATGAGTTCTTTCATCTGAAATTAGTACTTAACAATAATGTTTCTTTAAGCAGCGGAGCGATGCCTCCATGTGGGAGGTGAACTTGCAGCCTCATTTGACACCGGTGTTGCTGCTGCTGCTGCGGGCAGGGGCTCTGTGTGAGGAGAGAGGGGGTCAGCTTACCCCCAGTTTATCCCCTCTGTCCTCTGGGTCGCCAGTACTGGAACATCCCATTGTGAGGAATGAAGACTTTTTGCCAGGCTTGTCCTGCTCAGAAAATGGGGATGACAGCACTGGGCAGGGTCCCAGCACCCAAAGGAGATGTGCTCACCCATACTGGGGAGCGCACATGCTTGCCCCAGCCCATCCAAAAAGAGCCTGCAGCAGGCAATGAGTCTCGTCACAGCCCCCAAGGGGCTGTGAGGACCTTTAAACCCACCCAGCGTGTGGGCGCTGTGTGTTGTTGTGGCCAGAGAAGGCAGCACGTAACCCCGCTGGCCTGGGGAGCTGGGGAGCAGAGAGCTGAAGGCAGGATGCGCTCTCCTGCTGGGTGGAAGAAAAGGGAATTACTTCCTCCCTGGGAATACCCTCCTGAGGCTTTTTCCTTCCCCTTTGGTAAAGATGAAAGAGACACGGTCCACCTCCTGTGCAGAAGAGTTCCCGTTCCTCCCCAGCCCTCCTCTCCCTCTCCTTCCGCTCGGCCTCCCGAAAGCAAAGAGCCGCTGGCAAGAGGAGTCAATAAATAAATAGCAAAGGCTATGGCGAGGAGGACTGTGCTTTTGCTGAGCACCTGGAGTGAGGCCATCAATGAGATCAGCTGGGAGCCACCTCCTGGTCCAGCACCCCATCCTTGCAGAGCAGCCTGCCCTTGATGGGACATCACCTGGGGAGCCCCCCACAAGTGTCACCTGTCTCGGATTTGGAGGCGGGAGCAGGTTTAAGGGATTTCCTCTCAAAAAATAATAAGCAAAGGTTGCTGTGGCCTCACACATAATGGCTTTGGCACCAGGGGAGCGTGTTTTTCTTTGCCTTTGGTTCCTGCAGATTGAGGCTCCTCGTTGCCTGCAACAGCATGGCTGTGCCGCTGCCTCGTAGCCGCAGCGTCCTTTTAAACAGTCTCCTCTCTGTGATCTGTGCATCGAAGGGGAGCCTTCACTCACCAGTCGAAGTCACAGCCTGTGTTGTGACAATTTCCATTGTGCCAGATGCTTCTCCTTCAGCCTGGGCTTTAGATTTAGCTGAAAGCAACACCTCGAAATACGTTCATTCTTTTAGAATATAAATAGCAGCGATCAAACTTTCTGTATCACTATCTAAGGGGAATTACTAGCTTCAGGCCAAATGTTTTTTAAACACTGCAAGTAAGAATTACTTCAAGAAAAAAAAAAACAAAAAACAAAAAACAAAAAACAAAAAACAACAAAATAACCAAGCAATGATTACAGCTAATGCAGAGATTGTGGTAAGAGATGTACCGAAACTGAATTACAGAAATGAAAGCTCGTGAAGACCCATGAATCCATCTCCCGACAGTGCTGGTGTGTGGCCCTGGGGGCAGCTCGGAGTGTCCCCATGCAGCCTTCCCACACTTTTCCCCTTCGAGCTTTATCACTCTCAATTTCCCTTTATTAATAACGCTGAGAGTTGGCTTATGGACCGCAGCCGAGGTCCACCACCCGAGAAGCCGGGCCGGGAGGAGGGAGAGCATCCCGAGCGGAGCCGGGGGGAGCGCATCCCCAGCGGATCCCGGGGTACCGGGGCCGGGGGTGGCGCATCCGGGGGGTAGAACATCCCGAGCGGGGCCGGGGGTCGCGCATCCCGAGCGGTTCGGCGGGAGCGGCGGGCCCGGTCCGGGCGACGGAAGGTGGCAGTGCAGTATAATGTAGCAGCCGCCGCCTCCCGCCAGCACTTGTGGAGAGCCGAGTGTGTCTATCTAGATAAAGTACCGCACTTATCATTTGTTTATAATTCCTGAGGTCTAGGCTAACAAGTTTCACCGTATTAAAAAATACACCACCACCACCCCCCCTTTTTTTTTTTTCCTTTAAATGCTCAGATCAAGCTAAAATTAAGGGGAAAGCAGACAAATCATTTAAGAAAACAACAGAGTGAAATACAAATATAGATGTGGTCTGTTTTATGCATGCATACGAAACGTAAACAAACAAGGAACCTTTTGTCAGAATTCCAGCACGTTGTCATATTTGTTCATGGAGCTCTACACAAGCAACGTTTTTTTCTGAACAACTATCCTAAAAAATGATTTAAAAAATAAGAGTAAAAATTTTCCATAGGCTAGGTTTGTATTGATACATTCTTTCCAGATTTGTCTTTATTTACAAAGCTTATTCTATATTTTCCTCTGAATACTATGTTACAGCATCCTTTTCTTTTCTTTCATAAATAAGGGACAGTACATGTTCAGGGTAATGAACAAAAATATTCTTGACTCCGTTTGCTTCCTACTGTGAGCCAATTAAACACACGTCGCACCAGAAAGTGAACGATTTTTCATTAGCTCTTAACTTCCTAAAACTAAAATAATTCCAGTATTCAGAAAAAATCTTTGTCCTTCCCCCAGAAAAGAAAAAAAAATCTGGCTTTTGCTTTGTGTTTGGTTTACATCATTCAATATTCGTACAGTCTGCTTTACAAGAAAAAAAACAAAACAAAACAAAACCAAAAACCAACAGGGGACATTGACTTTCTAAACTTAAAAATCACATATATATAAAATTATAATTATTTTCCCACATTTTGTGTTATTTGATCTATGAGATATCATGAGGATAATAATTTAGGGCCCGATCCCATTAGTATGTCCTTAGAGAAATACTATTCTTCAACATATTATTCTTTTTCCTGAGCCTGAAGTATTTACCAGCGTTTCAGGGACGGGGGAGTTGGGGTCAGCCTCAACCCCCACTGAGCACTGAGAGGTGCCCATTGGCTTGGTGGGGTCCCCGAGCCCAGCTGGGCATTACAAGGCGTGTTCTACGTGCCTTCCTCGGGCAAGGCTCCCACCGGAGACACCGGGATTTCATTTACAGCATCTGTGGCAGTTTGACCTGAGAAAGAGGAACGGGCTCTGAATTGGGGCCGCTGCGTTCACTGGGGCAAATGCTGGAGTAAACGCTCACGGCTTCCCCGACCCGCCGCAGGAGCCTGAGCTCCGAGTCAACCGGGAGCCGGATCCCAGTTCCCAAGAAACACAAGGCACAGCTTAGCAAGAAGATGCCCTCCAGAACACTTACAAATAAAAAGGGAAAGTATTAAACATAGCTTTTAAAGGAAATTATAAGCTTACAAAAATATGCTTCAGGGGTGTGGGTGGAAAAAGAGAAGGGTCTTAAGTGTGGATGCTTCTCCAAAGCTTAAAGTAAGTCACTTTTGCTACAGAAATTGCACCCTCTTGGCTGGAGATGTTATTTGTTTTAGGCTTTTTTACACAGTTTCTTGGAAATATACAGGCTGCGGAAGGGAGGAGAAAACATCAAGAAATATCATGAGTGTGTACGGTGCGGTGGGGGGAGGGAAGACTGACAATAAAATAGATCCCCCACTAAATGCATATTCTTCTATTTATGTATTTGATAATGAGACAGAAATGCCCTTGGCACTCCGTAAACAACAGCTCCGTAACCAGGAGGGAAGGGCAGAATAATGTGGAGCCACGTTTCAGATTATAAACTATTTAAAGCACTATTAACTTGCCAGCCTTTTAGATTATTGGGGATTTTCATTTTATTTTAAGCTAACGTTTACCATTCTGAAGTAATGTTGCTGTCTTACCTAATTGCTGGTTTTGCAGGTTTATGGGAAGATTGTTCCTTGCAAAGCTCCTCTCCTACTAGAAGTTCCCTGGAAGAGAAGTGATAGCTGATTTCAGTATTATACCCAAAAGAAAATGTTCAGCTTTGTGTCAATAGAGCGAAATGTTTACATAAATGTATTTTACAATGTAGCACTAAATTTAGGGGCTATTCACCACGATGAGTTGGCAACGCAATCCAGAGCTCCATAACTTTCGGAAAAGGAGATAGGAAAAGTTCACACTCATAATAGAAATAGATTCCACTTTGCTTTTAAAGATGCTTTTGTGCATTTTAAAATATCATTCCCTCATGATAACTAAAAGTGTTTGTGCGTAATGTTTGCAGTGTCAGATGGTATAACTCTATCATATGATTTAAAATTAAACAATATAATTACCATTTGGCAACCAATATTTAAAGCTGAAGTAACTATTTCTTCAGACATTATTTAGACTATATTTAAAAATACAAATGAAAGCTATATTTTTCCTGTACATTCATTTCAAACCCTTGAAGCTGAAGTCTGTCTTTCTTCTTTTATATATTTTTTTGGTTTTAACCAAAAAGAAACCAAACTATTTCTGTTTAAGAAAAATGGGTTTGTGCTAGCTTGAAAAATAAGCTTTTCTGCAGCTGTGCAAGAACACTGCTGTACCAAGCCTGAGAGCGGAGAGCTGCAGGAAAAGGTGGAATATCTTCGGTTTGATTTTAAAACCGAGTTTCGTCCTATGTTCTGATCTCTGTGTATGGGGATGAAGGCAGGGGACGACTGCTAACCACTGAGAACGAGCATTTCTTCAGTCATCCGATCCAGCGTGTTTAACAGTTGCTAAAATTAACACCAACAACTATAAAAAACACTCACTTGTATTGCACGATGCATATACATCTGGTTTCTTTGAATGTGGCTCATTACCAAAATTTACCACAGCTTTATCTTGGTCCTCCTCTGTTTATTCCACTAATTAACCAAGTCATCATTATCTGTGAGTTACAACCAATTTTTCCAGGATTATGGTTATGTTGAATTTTACATATTTATTTTTAGCAGCCCATCACATCTAAAGGAAGAGAGATAAGCAGGATACAGAATTTCTCCTTGTAGCTGCAATCCTTTTCTGAAGCTCAGACTACAGAAAACAAAGGCATTTTATTTCCATGAATCTAGTACAGCCAAACTAGGAGTCAGAAAGGTATTTTACTTCAAAATCTGTGTGAATTTTGAAACTGATTTTTGACCAGATGTGTAGAAATGCCCATTTTTCTATTTTCTTGGTNGGGGGGGGGAGGTTCGGTCACTTTAATAAGAAAATATTTTTCTCCTTCATTCCTGTGCAGTTTAATTTTGCTAAAATAAATGAATGCAAATTTTTCACTACTCTGAGGGACAGAACTTTTTCTCCCCCTTTTCTCAAGTCATTCCAATCTATAAAGCATATTGATAAACAGAGCAAAAGCCAGCAGAGACTGGCAGCGAAGGCAGCGCTCCCGCCCCTGCCTCGCTCCGCAGTGCGCACGCAGGCACCATCCCCAGCACAACTCCCCAAACTAAAACCACATTACTTCCAACACTCATCTCACATGGTAATTTGGGATAGACAAACACTGCTTAAAAACATCTCATTAAGGGCTGAGAGGAAAACAAATTTTATAGGGGGTACAAAAAAAGACAATAAAGGGACATTCTTACGATTCTTCTAGATGCTTGAAGACTGAGACATTTTTGTTTTATTTTGTTAACCTTTTCTCCAATGTTCAGAATTCTCCAGCCCAAGCAAACGATTTTATTTCTATTTTATATTTTTTTACTGCCTCATTGTGCCTATAAACGTTGAATTTTAGGGATTTCATAATAATAAAAATATCAGCCAGAGACATCAGCACTGTGGAAGTTTTACAAAATTCTTTTAATAATGGATTAAAATCTTCTGACGCAGACGTTAAAACCAAGCTAGTTAAATTATGTCAAGCAATGTCACTTGCATGCTAACTTACCTAATGGCAAAGACTTAGTGCCCTCTCACTAAATAATCTCAGCTCAAGAAACTCCTAAATGCAGTGAGAAATAGCCCACACCAAGGAATTTATATTTTCAGAATCTCTTCTGCCTACTAATAGTTAGCACGTGTTTGCCAAGCCGGTACAAAGCATTGCTATCTCTTAAAATGCCGTGGAGCTATCAGCTTTTCTGTCAGCGTGTGAATCATAAGGCTGTGTTAGCATAAATGCATTTAATTGTGTGAAGAGGTTATTTCCCAGCATTTGCTTAAACCGTAGCAAAACAGCTCTTCACTTGTCGGTTGGGGCTGAATGAACAGCGAGCAGGAGCACACGAGGGGGATGTCATGGGGAAAGGGTCTGGGGTACCAGTTCAACGGTAAAAATTTGGGAAAAAAGCCGACAACGTTTTCTTGTGGTTTAATTTCTCTTCCTGGAGGTGTTCTACTCATTTTAAGTAGCTGATCTGAGGCCTGAGGACAGACAAGCCTTTGAGCCGTGGGTGCGAAGAAGGGGTTCCTTCTGATCATCAACATGGTGTTGGTCAACCAACACGTGACACTGCTGTCTGGACAGGTTGTGGAGCTGGGGTGCTGCCTGCTGGGGCCAAAAGAGATGGACTTTGTGTCAACAATGCCTCCTGGGTCACCACAAGGTGCCCATGGCACCCAACCCTACAAGGTGGGCACCTACAAGCAAGTTTGCTTCTAGGGCTTTCATAACTCACACGGTGTCCAGGACCCCTCACTCCTCTTCTTACCCCCACAGCTGTGACAAGGACACCCCATGGTCCTCCTGTCACTCCCAGCAAGATTCATCTCTCCTCAGGGACTCTGTGGTGCTGGGTCAGGACACAGCAAAGCCCGCACCAGACCTGGACCACATTCTCGCTGCCCCGCATGCAGGGGAGAGGCAAAGGGGGTGGCTGAGTGCTGAGCCAGGGAAAGAAACGCAGGCTCCCACAGCCGCTGCCTCATACGTGCCAAGTAAGAGATGCTTTTCCCCTTTTCATTACATGGATTTCTTAATAAAAACTGAAAGAGCATTTTTTTTTTTTTTCCAGAAAATGAACCCCAGGGGCCCAATCAGTGAAATACATTAACCTTTCAACTGTCAGCCCCCCTCCCCTGAAATTAAGCAATACCAGCCCTCGAAACGGCTAAATTACCTTCTTAGTTTTTAATTGTGTAATGATGGTCCAACAAAAAAGGAGCAACTCAGGACTAGTAAATATTCAATGAAGAAATTTATTGTAGTTCTTATAAAGGGAATACCCACAGCTTTCTTCACATGGACTTAAATCAGGCAGAAACTAGAGCGATAGGCATAAAATGAAATAACGGATGCATTATTTCTAGTGGGATTTACATCACCATTTGGTCTAATTATTCCTGATATTTCACCCATCATATTAGAAGCTTCTTCAGGGAAAGAAATAACAGTTTGTCTCCTTGAGAACAAAGAACAAAGTGTCTCTTTGCTCTCAAGAAGCTCAGCTATCATTATGAAGAGAAAGAATCTGTCCATTATCAAGAAATCCCACTAGAAATCTTGAATATCTTACCAAATAATTCCTGAGCACAATAAAAATACCAGCAAATGAAAGAAACAGAAACTATGGGACCTTGGAAAATAAATAAATAAAGGAGGGATCGTGGATGCTCCACAACCCACTCATTTTTTTCTCGCAGAAGTATATTAATCCGAAAACCAAACTGTGCCTGGTGTGTACAGTTAATCTAAGCAAGATAGCCACCACTCCTTTTTATTCCTTATTCAGCAAGGTACACTTCCAGCTCTGTTTGTGGCCCTGGATTAACTGGTGGGAATGCATTTGCATACATTTGCACGGCGAGTAATTCACCGTGAGTGATTATGTACAGGACCCTCTCACAGGACGTATGAACTTTTTGAGATTGGATTTCATGAGGACTGGATGGTAAGCCTTAGCAGGAATTTAATACGGATCTAGGACCATGAACAGCTTTCAAGAATATAATTTCTTAGGACATACATGAGAGTTCTTTGTTGTGGATCTTGTATTTAATACCGCAGTATCTAGCAAAAAGCACTTTAAATGAGCATACGGAGCCATGGGCTCCAGGTGCACTAATTTGGCAACTTCCTAAACAGGATCTTGCTGGGTCAGGTCACAAATTGGGAATATCCCCAGGTCCGAGGGAAAGAACAAGGGTTTCCCAACATCTTGCCATGATCCCGCACCTCTATAGGTAGTCACACTTTGAAAAACGAAGGAAAACCTCAGCACGCAGAGATAAGAGGGCTCAAAATATCAGTTTTGTGGAAAATGTATTTTGCCTTTTTCCTAAAATAAAGGAACTTCTCCAAATCTTTCCAAAGGTCTTTTCAATCCCTGAACACGGACATAAGCTGTTCAGTCACTGCCAAAGGGGATATTGAACATATTTGACCTTGTATGTAGATGTTGTTTAAATACGTTCAGCTTTATTGCTTGTGAAAATCATTGGTCCTTGAAAATTGTGTTCTTAAGTTTAGTGGTAGTGGCATGATTTCTACTGGTACACAGAGCTGAACATCTGGGAAACTCCACCATTTAATCAGGGGTGAAGTATGCAACAGCAGATCTCTGTTTCTGTGTGTGGGAGTGGGGTTCTGCCCCAAAAAGGGGTTTCATGGCAACATGCTGTTATATTATGAAGAATTAAATACTCCCTCGGATAGTTTGCACTGTTCCTGTTGAAATCAGTAACAAATCTGCTCTGATGTGCGAGAGGATATAGCGTGGAGCTTGGATGTGGACTTTCTGTGGTTACTGTGGTCCTATAAAGCATCTGTAAAGGATTGAGTATCTCAAGGAACTAGCTGCCCTTGCCTTCTATTGAAAGCAATTGCAAGTGGGATGCATGCCCTAAGATGTGATGTTAGTGAAAGCTGAGCATAATCCCAGATTGCAAAATCAGGCCAGAATGATGAAAACATTTGTATATGTGCTACCCTTTTATTTTCTTTGGCATGCTCTGAGTAACCTCTGACCTTTTCTTTCCCCATGTAAAGCTGCTCTTTGTTTGAATGGAAACAGAATGTGAAAATGATGACAAAGGGATTTTTGAAACAAACACAATAGCAAAAAAAAAAACCAAAGGCAAATGAACTTTCACTGAAATCTAGTACCCTATCAAACTCTTATACGTGTATGAAAAGAATAAGTTTCAGCATTGTGAGAGGATTTTATACAAAGAAAGGTGATAAGCTGAGAAATATTCCTGCACTCGTGTGGGGTGAGAAGGAGCCATGGCAGTCCATGGTGGGGACAAAGGCACACTGCCCTTTTTGCTCAGGTAGCAGTGGAGCATCCCCAGGCTAAGCTGTTTCTCTGGGAAATGCTGTCATTGCCACCAAGAAACTCTTGTTGGCTTGACAAATGTGAATGGAAATTATCAGTAGGCCAAAGGAGCTGCAACATTAGGAACAACAAAAGGTGTTTCCTGGGATCTCGCCAAAGCTCTATGTGCCTTATACACATGAAGAAAGAAGCAAATGTGTTCCAATTCAGTTCAGACAGCTTTAAAAGAAGGGAAGCTGAAATGTTCACTAGTTTGAGGTACAGGGCACCATCCCATGGGAAGCAAGACATCAGGGGCATTTTCTTGTGGGTAATGCACAGAGAAGCACTGTCTCCAGCACTGGGCGTGGAGAAGGCCATGGGATTTCCCCTACCAGATGCACTGCTCCACCAGCAGTCACAGTTCACCAGCTGCCAAGTGGAAACTCAACACTTGCAGGCATGAAACCTCATCCCATGCCATCAAGATGATGATTCCTTCACTTTCCCCACAAGGAAACATAATGCTCCATTTCTTCAGTTTATAGCTTCTGCTCCAAAGCCAACTTCCCCCAGTGCTGCCTCAACCACCCGCTCTCCCTCCCTTTGCACTCTCCCCTCCCTAGTTGACTTTTTTTTTTAAAGCAGTGGATCAAGTATTTTCACTCATTCCTCTTTTAGAGCTATTCCCTTGCCACTAAGTATGGCATCTCTGAATCAACTGGATCCTCCCAGCTCCTAGCCTTCTCTTGAGCATAAAATGTGTTTAGCCAGTCCCATCATTAAAGTATTAGCACCTCCCTTGCCTGCGTCTTGCAGCCACAGCACAGGACACATTAGGGTCCCTGTCAGCTGATGGCTGGTGGGATTCTGTGTTTGGGGAATATGAGCAGAGTTCATTGATGAGTGTTTGAGTCATCATGAATTTGAACAGCCTTACTGTTGTGTTTTAAATGCCTTATGTGCTAGCTGAGTCTGTCTATCAAGAGGTCAGGATCGCCTCATCTCAGTTATTCTGATGTGATTTTTTCCTTGGGGTGGGTTGCTGGGTGAGTCTTGCTTCTCTTGTATTTGACCCATTTAAAAGATTTTACTTTCTTGCTTCTAGGACCCATTAGGAAAAAAAAAAAGGGATGATATTGCACAGATCAATGTGGACTACTGCCAAACCTCTATCCCCAAATACATTCATTGTTGCTCTCAAAAAGATATTGTACAGAAAGAATACATTGCCTTTTAAATGTATTTTGTGAAAATTGAACTATTTTGTGCAACAAATTTACCAAGAACTCTTAATTATATTGGTGGAGGAAGTTCACATATGCATATCCCTGTCTGCACCGACTCTCACTTCCTCCGATTTAAAAAACATAGTATTTAAGAGTGAATAAGAAATCTAATTCTGTATTTGCATATTTAGGATTCAACATTTAAAAAAAAAGTAACAAATAAACAAAATCTATCCCAAGTTCCAGATATTCTGGAAAATGTTAAGAATATGGTCCATTTAAAAAAAAAAAGCAGCAGCTCTGCAGGGTTCAAGAGGGTTCAAGACCAAAACAAAGTAGAAGAAAAATAGCCAGCTCCTTGGACCCCAATTACTTTTCATGAACTACACATAGTCAGGATCAAAGTCATTAGCTGTGGAGGAGTCTTTTTCAAATTAAAGGTGACTCTTGTACTCAGCCTGAGCGGTCTGTAGGTCAGCAACAAATTTTGCTCCAAAAAATATTGACAATCACTAAGTTAGGTTATGTGTGAATCATCTCTTCAGGAAGCAAAAGAGCAAGACTTTACTGTAAGTATTTTAGCTGCAGCCAGGAAAGGAAGGTGCAGTTATCAGATGTAGACTGATTCCTTTAAGTAACATGCTCCTGTTTCTTAGATTTAAAAAGACAGAGGAGCTTGGTAAAAGCTGAAAGATTTACTTCTGTAGGAAGCTTGTTGCTTTCTCCACAGGGTGAAGGAATCTGGGATTCAAATCAACAGTGCTAAGAGCTCCCAGTGCTTCAGGAACTAGGGATTTCGTGTTGGCATCCTGAGAATTAGGTACCAAGGTTAAAGGTCTTTAATGTAAATGCAAAAACATAGGCTGAATAATTTCCATTGGAACTAGCTATGCTGGGGAGATCAATACCTGCAATGGATGAGGGAAGGCCGAGTACTTCTGATACTGTTTGCCATCACGTATCACAGGCCACCCTGAGACCCTCCTGTCATTGGGTGAGCATGTCCACCCACAGCATGGACTGAACAGCAGCAGGAGAAAACATTCTTTCCATGCCATCCCGCAATCTGGCAGTGCCATGTCAGGAAGCGAAGCTGGTGTGGTATTCCAGCAGCCTTTTACTGCCTCTGCACTGCAGTAAAACTGAGCAAACTTTTTTTTACTGTTGCACTAAAAAAAGAGCAAGAAACTCAGAGCCATGGAAGGCCTCACATCCCCACTGTTTCAGTAACGGGTATCTATTTTCTGCCTGAATGACATCATTGTAGGATGAAAGATAGCAATGCCTTAATAGTCTACCACTTTCTAGGAAATAAATAATTTACCAGGTTATCCAAAGCACAGGAGGAATTTACTTAAGCAATATGTAATACCCCACGTAGGACTTCGATCACTACACCACCAGTTTTGCAGAGTGGCACAAACACCTTAAATACTTAAATAACATTTTCAAAGTCCTATACATTAACCCACATCTGCTCCCATTAATAGGAAACTTAACAAAACAGAAGGCAATGGTAAGCACTGCTGAAAATCCAGATGAAACAATAAGATTTTGGTTTTCTGTGTCAATCAAAAGTTGCCTCCAGCACAAGTTCTTCTACCTCTAAGCAGACAGTGACCACCTCTGAATTACCACACTCACTTCCCGAAGCCCCTTGGCAATATTTTGCCAGATTCCTGCACTTGGCTGTGCTGCTGAGAACATGCAGCTGGATGTGGTGTGACTTTCAGATGCATAAGAAAGACTGGGCAAAGGGAAGACCGTATTTGTTATGCAATAATAAATTGTGTTTCTGTGTTTCACATAAAAATAGTATGGTTAGGTAGAATGGAGAAAAGAGGTAAGTACAGCTCCTGAATGGATCCTTCAATAATGAGTACACAGTGAGATGAGATAGATCCTGGCCCAAAATTTATCCCTGCCACAGTCACCCTTATAGAGGCCTGTCTTCATTGCAAGCAGGACAGCTGAGAATCAGACTTGTTTACATCAAAAGTGTAAAAGTTTAGTGGACAATGTCACTGACTTGACTCAGCTTTTCTCCTGGCCTTTAAAATGCTTGCAAGTGGTTAACCAGAGAACTGGCAACAGCTCCCCAGGATGTGCATCTTCTCCCTGTGTTACAAGGCTCCCTGTCCTATTTGTTCAGCCTATCTATTCCCTCTAAAGCTCCACAGTTCTGAAGATGTAACTGGAATTAAGCCTGCAGTAGAATCTGTGCATTATTTACATTATTAATACAGTTATCTAAGACTTTGCACCAACCCCTTCCAGCACAAAAAAAAAAAAAACCACCAAAAAAGAAAAACTTACAGCAGAGAGACTGTGAAAAACAATATAACTAAGAAAGCTTTGTTATTTTGGGGGTATGCCATGCTTAACTACTACCATGAGCTCAAAACACAGCTTCTCCTGAAATAGAAAGAGCTGACACAGTGCCAGATGCATAGGAACCCTGTTTAGAAGTACCCCTATAATAAATATTTCCCTTTGGAAAATAGAAGACAGAAGACATTGATATTCAAATACAGCCATCAACTTAGAGATCAGTAGAGAATATTCTAAGCCACATGGTTTCTCATGATTACAATGGAAGAAGATTAAGCCACAAATGTTACCTTTGATTGCAACTCTACTTCTGGCCAGGGACACTACATGACTGCTGCTGGTAAAGGGGACAGCAAAGCACGGTACCTCTTTGCCCATCTTTCAAGGCTTCTTGCTTGCTGGTGTCTCATTCAAGTAATGTTGATAGACACCTCTTCTCAAAGGGCTGCAAACTTCCTATGGCTGACTGCCTCTCTATATATACAGGAGCCACAGGGCCCTCTGTAGTCCTCTACAGCTATATCCAGCACAGCTGTGCCTAATTACCTCGTTTCCATAGCTAATGACATCTAAGGAGGAAGGAGTAGTAAAGATTTTGAAAGAGAGCCCCTAATGGCTGGAGTTCTTTTTTTCCACTCAAAACAGCAGGGAACCTGAGAGTGTGTCTACTTCAAAAATAGTTATTTTAGGGGAGAAAGGGTAGGAGTGTTTCCACCATTAATGCTGTGCTATCTGGGGTTCTGGAGATCCCAGAGGAAGGTTGCTGGAGTAGAGATTGCTCCTCAGCACATCTGCCTCTCATAGATCCTTAACGACAAGGTCCTGTAGACCTTCCCAGTTGAAGTACTTGACCATCCTTTTACACCACCATATCACTGCAGGCCATGGCAGAGGGACACTCAGCAGATGGTGCAAACATGAATGGAGTTTTAGAATGTTGATCCTATTTCACGTGTCTGTAGCTAGTCGTGGACTTATGTGCCATACAACAAATGCTTAGAAAAGTTCACGGAAGAAGGGATCAATCGAATCCCATCTGAGTTACCTCTTGGTCTCTCTGTTTCTCCTGCTTCCTTTGTTACACTTCTCACATTTGTATACAGACAACTTAGGAACTTTCTTAGGTGACCTTTGAATCTCTGCCTTTCTTCCTTTGTTCCATTTCCTGAGTTTTTCACTTAATGTTCTCTCGGCACTTTTTTCTTCATTGTGGATCTTGCATCATCCGTATCATCACTTCAGATTTTTTCCCCTGTTGTCCAAGCATTTACTTCAGCAGCCTCTTCCTCTCTCATGATCTCTGCCCCTGCTAAGCAGTAATCCCAGCCTTGCCCTACAGCCCATTTCTTTAAACACTTTGATTTCTCTGCAGGGCTGTTTCTGGTGGTACTTCATTTTCTTTCTTTTCAAATTAATTCCATCCTACCTCTTACTGACATGTTCCAAAATAAAAGTAAAAACCTCCTACGTTAGGTCCTGCTCCAAAGATGATGATGTCAATGGAAAGACTCCATCAGCTTCCAAAGGTTTGGTCTGATTTATGCAACTTTCTGATTCTTGTGCACAGTCATACAGTTGCTATTTATAAACTGTGGATTTCAAATTGCAAAATATTTGGGACTCTGTTCTCAAACCTTGGAGAATTAGGAAAAAGAAAAAACAAAAGGAGGGAGGAGGAATTTTTTAGGATCAAAATGAAAATCTGAACTGAAAACAGAATGGGATTGTTAACCAAGAATTTAACTTTGTATGTGTTTTTGTCCTGGAGGATAGCCTCGGTTCAGAAGGCTTCTGCCCTTGGGTGTTTTCTCTTCCAAATTTAATGGCATTGTTCATTTATTTTTCATTCCTAACAAATTTGGAAGCATCCCTAATGACTTCTGAAAGGGGTATGATTTCTGCAGGTGCTGAGTGCTTATGAAGAACTCCTAACATTAGCTGAATATCTTGATGCCCTAAACTAAAAGCACTCAAATTCCTAATTGATTTTGAATCTTTAGACCAGTGCATTTTGTTCTTTAGTTCAAAATTAGTGATGATGTTATGAAAGTGCAAAATATTCTCATGGTTAAAGTTTCCAAAATAGTTTCAGAAGTATTTGGGAAAGTCAAAACCACTTTGTTCTGACTTGTCACTTGACACCTCAATGCAGACCAGCAGTTCTGGTTGACCCTTGGAGTGGCTTTGGCTCACGCTCACCATTTTGGTCTTTGTAGAAAGTAAAAGTCTCAAAACCGATGAAACACAGCACCTTGAGAACATGAAGCTCTCCTAAAATAGCAAGAGAAGGCTTATTCCTGCTAACTACCTGGTAGAGGCAGGGAATTTTGTCATAGTAATAGTGAAACACTCTCAATATCAAAAAAGAAACAGAATGTGGCATCTGAGTTACTGTGGAAATTTTACTTGCAAAGCAGAAGTCTAGCAAGTCAAAAGAAACATCGTCTTCTTGCAGCGTGGCCTTTCTGCCACTATCTTCTCCGTTGACTACTTTGTTAGTGACACCTGTATTATTATGTGATAAGAACCAAATCCTTCAACTTTAATGAAGGCCCTGGAATAAATTCCCATTTGGAAAGAAAGGGTGTTTCAACATATGTTATCTTAACCTCCTCAAGCTCTTAGGGGAACAGGACACAGTACACTTTACAGAGCTATCTTTATTTTGTTCTTCTAAAGTGTAGAACTAAATAACCAAAAAGGTTTTTTGTATTTCTTGACAAAGACCAAATTCCTTATTTTATAACAATCTGAGCCTTACACAAGCACATTTCAGTATCTGGTTCCAGCTAAAGTGGAAGTTGAATCAAGTCTATGTGGTTGTATTGATTTTAAGGCTTGATAAGCAAGGTACTTCAACCTGGGTTTAATTTTATATCTCTGAACAGTCATTGAACTCAGCAGGAAAACCCATGGCCACAATCTGATGTGTATTCATGAGCATTTTTAAGGGCAAAGGAAAAGGCAAGCGTCTCAAACAATTTTGAAGGAAAGGCTCAGACGCAGTAGTCAGTATCACTATTACACTAAGTAATGCAAGAATGGGTCTTCCCCTGGTAGAAGCATGCAGAGGTCCACTGAAGCCAATAATGTCGAGTTTATGGCATTTGAGCACCTGTCCTGTTGTTATCACAGTGTTACAAGCAGGAGCTGGACAAAAAAATGCAAAAATAATTTCATCCCTACAAAGTCTGTTCAAACTGTTCTAATTTCTTAAAGCTTGATTTGGAAAAAAAAAAAAAAAAAACCCACACCGAACTTTCCAAAAGCCCAATTTTGTCATATTTTATTTGGGCGTTGAACAAGATAACCTCCAGAACTCCCTTCCAACCTCAACCATTCAGTGACTGTGTTTTCTTCTTATTAACACTGTTGTAAATTTCAAAAGAGTTTTGTCTGCCAGGTTCGCAATTGAAAAAAATACAAAGGAAAACGGGAGATGATGGGGAAACTGTAACCATTATCATAACAATGATAGTATGAATCTGCACTACTTGGTAGTCAGCAAGAAAAGAAAGCAGGAGAAAAGTGGCAAGAATCAATCCCAACTGTTTGAAATATTCTGACTCTCAAAAAACAAAAGCAACATTATTTCTGTTGCATTTCACTTGAGATTGTTTTGGAAAAAAAAAAAAAAAGAAGAAGATATTTTAAAAATATTAAAAACCTGATTTAAAAAGAGTTTTCATAAAGAACCCACTTTTTGCCAAGAAATTGTAAAATGTTCTCTGTCATATCTAATGTCAGTGTGTGCGTTTTCTCTCATTTTTCTAGTCAGGATCAGAAACAAAACCAAACAAAACAGAACAAGTGTTAAAATCTGTAATCTTTCTGACACCCTCTGACAACTTGAAAGAGAAACGTGATAACCCTTCCACTACTGAAGGCCTCAGTTTGGTAAGGGAGCTTAAAATTGAAGTTGAGGATCCTCATATTGTGAAGACGGTTCAGCATCATCCCTATAGGATGATGACTATAGAAATCACACTTGGGGACCAGCTAACAAAATGCACAGGCAACCAAGCCAATAATAGGGAAAGGAAGGAGCTTGAAAAAGAGAGTGGAAGAAAGGGGAATATTTTGTTGCGTCTCCCTGTCCTTCTCTTTGTCTGCTTTGTCCCTTATGGTTCAGCTACATGGGCCGTATTGTGTGAACTTGTCTTTGATATCAATGGGGACATCTACTTAAAAATTGATGGCGTGATATGGCCCCAGGTATTTAAATTAACGAGATGTTAAATACTCTGTATTTTTATCTGTAATTAGATGACACAGATGCAACTTGATCCCAGGAGTGATTTGTAATAGCCTGGATTGTCCACTTAGGGCTTGGGGCCTGATCCACTGTCTGCTGACATCTATACCAGTCTTTCCTTTGACGTTTGTGGAAGCGAGGCCCCTGGCTCACTCACACACAGCTCTCATTTAATTTTCTATCTGTTTATCAACATCTAGACACAGATGTCTGATCTCTCCTTTCCACTATCTCAAAATATTTGGGTTTTACATCAGTGAATGTCCTTATTTTGGGGGTAATTACAATTAATTTTTAACTGCTTTTTCCTCTGTAGTTATATTTTGCCTTTTCATTCCTGGCTAATTGTCAGATTTTGTTCAATATTTACAAGTTTTGCATTGAGCAGGATTTCTTATGCTAATCTTCTTCATCTAATATGCTCACTAGAGATGGTTGAAAAAAGTTGCAAGTTTTTTAGAGAAAAAAAAGAAATCTGTAACATCCCAAGTCCTTCCAGGCATTTTTTTTTTTTACTCAAAAGGGTTTATTTTTACCTTTTGCCTGCCCAGCAGAAGCCAGTTTCAGCCTCAGTACATACCTGAAGATTATCCACATGACTGCAGTATTTAAACATGTTCTTGTTGGTGCTGCCTGTGCCTTGGTGGGACTTTGAGTGCTGCATGTCCAGGAAAACTCATGGTCTTGTCTATGGGTCAAACAGAAGTCAGTGTTGGAGCCAAGCATGGGAACCCTCTTTCAGACTTCTTCCTTGCTTGAGTTAGGTCTTCCTCCAGAGGAGCTGAGAAGGCAGAAAGTGAGATAGCACTGCTCTCATCACCCCACACTTAATTTCCCCACATTTATCTCAGGCTGCTGCAATCTTTCCCTTGGCATTGAGAGCAGAATTGATGGGGCTGGGAGGCTGAGTGCTCCCTGGCTGGGTGTAAAGGCCCTTCAAAGCAGATAAAAGGCATTAGGATTATAGTATTAGGAAGCTTCAAATTATGTGAACATTATAAGCAAATAGCCAACAAGGAGGGGGAGAGAAACAAGAGACAGGAGTGCAGATGGCATGCTGATGCACCCGGGGCATCACCAGGATTGCTCCCACTGGGAACTTCATCATGCTCAGCTCAGCCCCGCTTAAACATCGTGAGTGAAGGACCTTCTGCGGATTCTTTGGGGAGGCTATTCCAGGGCTCACTGTTGTTTCATGGTCGAAACCAGAAGCTCCTGAGACTACACTTGCATCTCCCTTCTGTTCTGTATCACCCCATTTCTCCATAGCGGAATCCCTTGGGCTTGCTGGAAAGGACTCCCTTCCTTCCAGCCGCTGCCTGGGGAGGGGGGGCTGCCTCGTCACTTCGCCAGTCTATACATATTTCAGTCTTTTAATCTTTCTCCCCCAGCCAGTCATAGCAGCCCCTTTTCCGCACTCGCAGCCATCCCCGACTCCTCCAATTTGCCTGTGGTAATGAGGTGCCCAGTGCTAAGCGCGGTGCTGCAGGTCCAGCCTACGCGTGCTCTGCGCCGGGGGACCGCCGCCTTGCTGACACATCCCCGTCTCTTCNAAGGTCTTCATTTTAACAAAGTCTCTCCCCCTTTTTTTTTTTTTTTTTCCCTTCAGTGATCATCATTCAAAATTAAAATAACATGGAAAGGCAAAGCAACTGAAATCAAAATCTAATGCATAATTAGATACAGCATGAGACAACAAACACGTCTTTGCTATCTGCCTCTGTATTGTAAACAATGATTACTTTACATGTTCAATGTGCCATGAAAGAAGAAAGAGCCTCTTGTGATGTTTTGTGAGAGCTTTGACTACATTTGCCCACTTTTCAAACAACAAAAAAATAAACTCACACTAACAAGGTGTATGTTTTCAGTCCTAAAATATGGGGTCACTCTCTGTTAAGGGGTCCATTCAATGATGAAATGAGATCAAAATGGTTAAGGCCACTGAAAGAAAGCAAGAAGGATTTGTCTGAAGTTCTGGTATACTGGCTATTATTTCAACCAAATAAGGATGCCTGGCTTTATTCTTCATGCTCCCTTGCCCCTTTTGAAAAACTGAAAAGAGAAAGGAAATGGCTAAGTTGTATCATCTATTACCTTGATGAGTGCTTATAACTCTCGATTCAGAGTTAATCATTAATCCAGGTTTTTGTGGTGATTGTTTTAGCTATGAAGTTTCCACATGAAATTTGTACAGCACATTGGCATGGAAAAGGAAAAACCAAATACAAAAAATCAAATGAAGTGATTAGAGAGAGTGGATGTGCATGTGTGTATAGATTTATATATCCCGCTGGTTTTATTTTAATGCACACATGAATATTTGTATATCTATGTCAAAACTGCTGACCCTTAAATTGGAAGTGCTTTCTTGCTCAAAACCAGATTGCTTTGATCTATTATTTTTTAATGTATTTATTCATTTATTCTGTCCAGACTCTGATACTCCTACTTATTCTGAGCAGTACTCTCAAATTGGGAAAAATATTGTTCTCCTAATCTCTTGTGTATTTAAAAAAATATATTTTTTTCCCCATTTTGACAAACAATGAAAAGCCTGAAAACTTCTGTAAAGCAAAAAAATTATATCACTTCAGGGCTGCAGAAACCTGTTTATGTTTTGATCATTCCAAGACATTTCATTTTAGTACTGGGTTTGTTATTTTTGTATGCTAATTAACGTACATTTCAAACAACATTGTTTTGAACTGAAAAAATGGAATTTTTTTTGTTTTGAAACTTATGTTCCAACAATTAAAAAAGCTATTTAATTAAAAATGCAAAAACATAAACATTTTCCATAGAAAGCCTTGATGACAAGAAATCAGCCCTTTTTGACAAAAGGCTTGTTTTTTGGGTTGGTTGTTTTTTCTCTAGAAAAAGCCATTAACTATCTCTAGCAATAAAAATGTGATGTGGAAAAGGGGTGATCTTTAACTATTCTTGATGTAACATAACCAAATTCAGTACCATTTCATGACTCACCCACGAAAACCCACTAAGATTTTATGTAAGGCAAAAATATGATTAAATGCTAGAGTATTACAGCCTGACCCTTGGAGATCAATAAAAGATGCACTTGAAGAATCTGCTTTATATAAATGTATGAGTGTGAGAGTATGCATGTGCATGTGTGTCTCTGTGCACCCCATATATATCTTATCTCTCCATCCATCCATCCATCCATCCATCCATCCATCCATCCATCCATCCATCCATCCATCCATTCACCTACTCACTCATGGTCTTTACTCTGGGACAAATAACTCAACCTCCTTTTAGAGGGATCTGCTCATTATATTCATTTAAGGGAATAACGATCTGTTGTTGACTTGTTTGTACTCCAGCCCTGCACACAGCTATTAATTTATTAATTAATCCTCCTAAAAAGTCATACCTCTTCTTTCTAGACTGGTTGTCCTCATTTTCTATTATTTAACATCACTCCCACTAAACCATCACATCTTGTTTTACTGACTCAGATCCTGAATCAAACATCTATTTCTTAAGGGTTTTCCAGCAA
>VZRU01001312.1:227560-277827 GCA_013398155.1 Pedionomus torquatus | reverse complement strand
GGAACACCATAAGCACCAGCATCCATCTGATGTGTCCCATTGCGTAATTCCTGGTGGAGACACACTGGGGCTGCCCCAGCCAGCTCACCCTGGTGTCTTCCATGCCTTATCCACTTGACAGTCTCTTCTCACCGCCTCGCTTAAGGATGTGCAAAACCAGTGCCAAAATGGCCTTCCCATGGCAAATCAAAGGCAAGAGCCGCAGAGAACATCCCAGTGTCCTGTCTCAGCCATTACTCAGCAAAACCTCTGGCAGGATTAGAACAAACAAAGTTTTGAAGCCCTCAAGCCTAAACCACAAAGTCCATCACAGGCAGAATTCAGTGGCTTTTGCAAAGATACAGTTAAAATTTTTGTTTCTTTGCTTAATTGAATATATGCAATTTTGAAGCAGCTTGGGGTAAACGAGGGAAATATTCCCTTTTTATTAGCTCCTGCTAGCCTGGAGGAAAATAACCAGTTTTATATATTTTTAAAGACAATTTATTTTGAAAAGTTGGAAATCCAATTACAAGTGGAATGGCGCCAAGTGGTACTCCAGTACGAGTGAACTACGAATCCTAGTGCTGATTTTGTACTACATGAGAGGGAAAACCGAGAACTTTGAAGAAATGTAGTCTTTGTTCTTGAGTTATACAATTAATTAAGCACAAGACATGTTTAAAAACATTTATTCTTTTATTAGCAATTCCCTAGAGTGGCTTGGTATAACGTTGTTTCATAGTTTCTATAGTCTGGGTTGCGCATACCCCCCAGTTAGGGTATACTTTCTGTCTTCCCCCCTCCTTGTCTCTTTTACTGCTTTTAGGAAAGCAAGAATTCTCTCTGTGTTATTTTTTTATAAGATGTTACATACTGTACTTTGCACTCCTCAGTGCCTTCTTGGACATCAGCCTGGGTCAGGATGAGCAAGAGAGTAGCTCCAGGACTGCACAGCCAAGATCAGTGGAGGGCCACCCTCAAAAGCAAGGTGGATGGACCGGGTCATCTCAGTCTCTGTCCACCTCCTTCTTCTCCCAGAGCAGTTGGAAAATAACATGGGTTTCATCTCACTTTCTTCCTATCTTCACCCTTCCTTCAAACAAAAGCAGCAGTTCTCCCTGACAGCTGATGAAACAAAACCTGCTCCATCCCAAGTGAGCTATTTTTGCCCCCTTGAAATTTTTCCTTTTATTGAACAGCTGACCTGGGAGGGGTTTTGATGTTCACCAGGTGGGCTGGGTAAACCAATTAGCAGAGGTAGAAGGAAGGACAGGCTTTATGTGGCTACAGGTCAGGACTGGGATTTGAGGCTGAGGTTCAGTTCTCAGCTCTGCAGCAGACAACTTCACTCACCTTGGTGAGGGTATTTATAGCCTCTTCACTTGACGGCTGTAAAGAAGCAGATAATACTCCCCTTTTTCTCCTGCTTCCTCTCTCGTTGGAGCAGAGACCATCTCTAGCTGTGCTTACAATCTCTAGCACTGTAAACTGACCCAGTTTGGTTTGAAAGCTGTCAATGCTAAAATTTAGCAGATGCTTATTCACAATGGACTGAATCAGATGCCTAAGTACTCTGATGTGCCTGTGGTCAGACCCTAGTCCTTGGGAAAGCTCTTCTGTACTGATTCTTACCAGTTCCTTTTCCAATGTCACAGCACAACAAGGTGGCTACATGGTCTAGCAAGAAATAGTACTAATTCTCATTAATTTTCCTAATTACCATATTTCCTAACTACACACCCTAGGCAGGTGATTTAACTTCTCTCTTTTCCTAAGCTTATCCATCTGTAGGAAGAAAATAAAAAAAACTATATTAATTTTCTTCTAATTATTCTTATAACGATAACTGGTCCAACTGGTTAAGGGATCTATGACAGAAGAGCACAAAGTCCCAAGTCTATGAGAAAAATCAGGATATCTAATGCTGTGTGTGATATTCTGAACATGTTAGATATACTTTCACTGTCACTCTGAAAAAATTCTAAAAATATAGCCTGACAATAAAATTAGAGGCTAAGAAGGAGAGAATTCTTCACTTATAGGAAGATGAAGAGTGTTTACCTTGGATCCATAACCCCTCTGATGTTTCACTAGCAGGCTTAATTTGATTAGCAAACACAACTCTAGACCCTAATATTATTAACCTTTGGCTGTTTTGAAGGAAAGAGTCTTGACACTTTCTGTGAGTCTTGCACAAATGATGTCATCTTTCTGAATCATTAGTTTCCCCACGTGTAAAATGGGATGAACCAAAGAATCAGGAAGCAAAATCTTAACATACCAAATGGCACTTGGTGGCTAAGTCCTGTCAATGATCCATTCTGCATTTGTAAGGAACCTCTCATGAAGTATTTATACTAATGATAACGAAAGCCAAACAATGGGAAAGGTGGTCCTTCTTGCTGTAGGGACTATTCCTGGGAAGCAATGTAACTCAAAAGCTTTACAGACTGAATTAGGTGTAATCCTTACGGGATCACTAGCAGCTCATAAATAACTTTTAATGAGATTTCCAGCAAGTAAAATCGCACATGGGAGGGGAAAAACAGAGAGAGCACGGGAAAGAGAGTTTAAAAAAAACTGCAAGAGAGAATCTCAATAAAAAATTAAAATGTGCATGCTATCCCCCTGTTGTTTCATACATGTACACAAAAAGAAAGCAGGGATGGTTTCAGTAAGGCATTATTAGTACCCAAAATATTTAATTAACTGATACAAAAATGGAAAGACTTGCTAAAGGTCACCACAAATACAGTGACACTGGCCACTAATCTATGGAAACTTAGAGAGCTAAATCTAAAGCATGTTCCAGAGTTAAGCAGGGAAATAAATCAAGGTTTGCAAATGTCATTTAAGTTTTCACCTGTCCCAAGATTCAAAATTATTGGCTTCACAATGAAAAGCATATGTTGCGCCCCTTGCCTAGGGAATAGTAATGAAGTGAGGCAGACACTCTCCAGTTCTACACTACCATCTCTCCCCTCTTTATTTCCCATCGAGTAAAAATAATTACTGTATACTTGAGGGAGCATTTCTCTCAGTCTGCCGATAACTGCTGCCATGTTGGCTCTTCATGAGCTGCTCTTCTTCCTTGTGGGACTATGATTTGATTTATGAGAAAATAGTTGGCAAATTGCGATGTCCATCTTGATGGATGACATCATTTGGGCCATTTTGCTGATCATGTATGACTAACTTTTTTTTTTTTTTTTTAGTGCAGTTGCAATTGATCAAGTGCTGCAGCACAGCTGAGTTTAGGGAAGGAGCAAGGAGGGGGGGGGGCAGGGGTGAGGGGAGGAAAGAGGTGACAATTGCCTGTACTCTGTAGGAACTGGAATGGCATTCACAGAGCAGAATCCCCTCTTTTTTTGGTTCAGCTGTAATCTAATTGAAGAGGAATATAAATTTTATAGACTGAAAATAACGCAATGTATGTACAACAATGGGATTAAATGTAAATGCCCCAGCCCACCACATTAAAATTAGAGCTAAAAAAAAAAAAGAAAAGAAAAAGAATAAACCCCGAGTATCGTGTTTTATGCTGAGCCCTCTATGTCTAATCCCTTTGGCACTTGAGTTATATTACCACTCATTACAGTTAACTGCTACCGTATATTATATGGGAAGGGAGGTAGATGTATGTCCTCTAGGCCAGATTTGACATCCACAGAGTTATGTGATTAACAGATGCCTGCTTCAGGTTTAAAGAGATCTTGATCACAGTGCATCCCTGCTTTCTAAGCTGAGATCTCTGCAAACCTTGGACAGTTGAGTGGTCCCTGAAAGATGATCAGGAAATGAAATCCACTGCCAGTGAAGCGATCAGTTCCCAACACCCTGGGAAGATCTGCAGGTCAATCAGGAAGGGCTGGCAGCTGTGGCTTTCTTAGACAGGCCCAGCCAAGTATCTCTGCAGGGAATCTTGCAGAACTGAGCATGTCCTTATGAACTATAGGTAGGTCAGTGCCAGGCTGACATGCGGAGATGCTCCCACAGGCTTGACCACCAGCGGATCTGGGTGGGAAATGGAAAGAGAAGTTCTCAGCACATTTGGAAAGGACAGGTTTACTTTCATCCCTTTCTGGAGCTTCTCAGTAGACCTTGTTTTTCAGTTTTACAGTTTTCCCAAATGTGTGCATGTGTGTAATACCAATCTACATCCTCCAGTGTCATCTAACCTCCTCTGGTACCTAAAGATGCTACTGAGAAGACAAAACCAGGCTCTTACAATAGTAAGAGCCAAGGTAGGATGACAAGAGACAACTGACATAAGTTGAAAGAAGAAACTTTTTCACCATGAGGACAATCAAGTAGCAGGAAGCCTAGAGGGGCTGAGCTGTCCTCATCCTTTGAAGTTTTTGGGACACAACTGGACAAAGCCCTAAGCAACCTCCTCCAGCCTCATCTCTGAACCTGCTTTGATCAGGTGCTTGGACTAGAGACATCCTCAGGCTGTTTCCAACCTGAGTTATCCTGTGATCCTACATGGTTGCTTTAGAGAGAAGGGACTGTTTGAAGGCACTCTGCTCAGCCAGCAAAACGGACAGTCAGGCAGCCAGTCCAGCAGTTCCCTCAAGCCAATCTCCATTTGATCTAAGCTAACTGTTCCTCAGAGATGAATGTGCTTTAATATCTGAGAGATCTTGGTAGCAAGGTGCTGACATTTAGTTTGGTGATGTATGTTTCAAATCTTTTCAACCAGTAAAACATTTAAGGACACTGCAGGCAGCAGCACTCGAGCCAGAACCTGAAGTTGGATGGTGCTTCATGCTCTGCCAAGCATATTGGAGTGCCAGCCTCAGGGAAGGTCTCTGCAGTGAGGAGGGATGAGACCTCAAACTTCAGCTTCTTGAAGGCCAGCATATCAACTGAGGCAAAGTATGGAGCAGTTCTGAAATGTCCCTCTGTGCCAGATGAAGACTTCACACCTGAATTATAGCTACTTGAAGCCAGCTACAGTTCTTAAAATATTCATTAAAGGGATTGCTCCTTCATGTCAAAGGTGTTAATGACAAGGAAAAAACAATGAAAATATTTAGTAAATTTTCCAAGAACTTCATATCCTGTAAAATCACCTCTCAGACCAATACATTCATAAGCTGGATGGTATTAACATTGCCTCCATGCAGTGCACATATTTTGCTTTTGAATCAGTTTAGCCAACGACTCCCTTAAATTTAGAAGTACTCTCTTGTCTATCCTGAAGGCATACTTGTAGATTGGATTTTCCAGCATCGTACCTTCCAAGGGAATTTTCTTAAAATGATGAACAAGCTATGAAAATCTAAGTCCTAAATGTTTTGCTCTTCCAGAGGCCACTCTGGATTTTTGCTTGACACTAGGGCAAACATTTACCTGTAGACTTCAATAGACAGTTGATAAAACTGTCTTCATCATGTCTAGGTGTCCTTCTGAGGTTGTACCTATAGAACTTATCCATTATTCAATATTTCCAGCAGACTGGGCTTGCCAAAAAGAGCTGGAAAAAATTCTGTTTTATAACTAGGGAATAAAAAATATGTTCAGGAGAATCAAAAATTAGTATTTTTCTACGTCTCAGTATTTCTGTTCTCAGTATGTCAATAGAAGAGGGTTTAAAATGACTTTTTGTTTCTTTTTTGACTAGCTCTAATTCTTTTATAGACATACTTGGTGGGGGTTTTTGTTTTGGGTTGGTTTTGTGTTGTTTTGGTTTTTTTTTAACCTGGTTTTCATATTTTGGTGCAAGGGGCAATATATAAAAATTTACAAGGTTTAAGTTTTCTTTACATTTCCTAAATGCACGCATCTGCTTTTCTCATTAGCTAACTGCTGCTCACCGATGGACTCTCTGCACTTTTAATTCATGGTAAAACACTTTCTGCACATTTCAATGTTTCATTGTTTTATTGAATGGTCACAGTCTTTTACCAAGGCAGATTTTTATCTTTTGCTGCACTTCTTCAGCCAACTTTATCATGTTGAAATTATAATTTGCAAAGGAATTTCCTTTCTCCCCCTTCTCTCTCCTAGCTGTAATCTAAAGTGCATAACTTTATTGCTATCTGAATCCTGCCAAAAGCACACTTTTATGGTACCAGTTATCCAGCATGTCCCGTAGAAGTGTGGGACATAGAGAGAACAGAGTGTTTCATATAAACTGCTTTCCCATTAACTATAACAATAATCATGTTGAAATATAGTGTTTCATCTGAAGATATCTCTCCCTCAAAAAGCCTCCAAGTTGGTAAATTACAGTTGAGAATCTCCTGGCTTGGTGGGAAAGAACAGATTGGCTCAGGCTAGCCCT
Source organism: Pedionomus torquatus (assembly GCA_013398155.1). NCBI lineage: Eukaryota > Metazoa > Chordata > Aves > Charadriiformes > Pedionomidae > Pedionomus > Pedionomus torquatus. The sequence continues at coordinate 271,556 of VZRU01001312.1, read as the reverse complement.
GAGGTCACCCTGACACATTTATGAAAAAATATGGGAAAAGGATTGGAAGAGATGTGCCTTCACCCTCACCATTGCTCCAACTATTAAAGATTCAAAGCATTTAATGATAAATCATGCCAGCCCCATGGCACTGGCCTTGGCTACAGTTTCCAGAGAGAGCCAGTGGCCCAGACCCTGAAATAACATGGTTCAGAAAAAGGATGAAGGGTGTCATTAGTAAGCTTGTTGTAGCTGCATGGGCTCTGGAGCTCACTGGGTCACCTCAGACCACCAAAGGACCAGCCTGAGGATGGGAAACATTAAAGCCCTGACACCACTACTCTTCCCTGGTTCTGTATCTCCTGCTGCCGTGACTGTGAAACACTGGGGAGTTCTGCATGGTTTAACTGAAGCTGGGCATCTTGCTGTTTGCACCCCAAGAGAAGGATGAAATTGTTGGGGTATTTTTTGGTTGGGTTTTGTTGTTGTTATTGATGTCTATGTTTGAAGGGGTCTTTAAGATCATCAAGTCCAACTGTCAACCTAACACTGACAAACTCACCACTAAACCATGTCACTCAGCACCATGTCTGCCTGTTTTTAAATACCTCCAGGGATGAAGATTCCACCACTTCCCTGGGCAGCCTATTCCAGTGCTTGATAACCCTTTCAGTATAGAAATTTTTCCTAATATCCAATCTAAACCCCTCCTGGCATAACTTGAAACTGTTTCCTCTTATCCTGTCACCTGTTACTTGGGAGAAGAGATTGACCCCCACTTCCCTACAAACTCTTTTCAGGTAGTTGTAGAGAGGTTGTGTCAGTATGGGAGGACACAGATATCCTGCTTGGCCAGGGAGGAACACTCTTGACAAGAAAAATACATCTTGAAAAGGCAAGGCCATGGAGGAAGAACAGACCATCCTATGGACTACTCTCTGGTGTCCATCAGCCAGTCCAGCTGGTAGGATATGCTATCCACATGCTCTGCAAGTTTCCAGGCATGCTGAGTCCCTGCCAGAAGTGCCTCCCTGATACCACCAATCCTGGCCGTCAGGAGCACAAGTCAACTGGCCTGAATGCAACACAGAAATCATTTGTCCATTCCTTCCACCCCTTCCCCTGTGGGAGATGCTGCAAGGAGCCTTTTTACCTGCTTAGTCCTGAGGGTTGCTTTCTTCCCTAAAAGCCCAATCTGGAAGTCAGACTGCCTGGACTGGAACCAGATGTCTGGCAAGTCCAAGAGCAGTCTTTGCCCCAGGGTGAATGTTAACTTGTGTGGATTTTTCTTCCTTAAACATGGGGTAGGAGTTCTCCATGTAAATACCTGAGGAAAAGAAAAATAAAATACAAGTCAACATTGCCTACACAGAGAAGGGAACCTCAGCCTGTGATGTGTGAAGGACAGCAGGATTTACTAAAATATCTGAGCAAATAGCTTGGTTTTCAGAAGTGCTCTCCTCGAGGCAGTCCCCATTCAAACCCTCCATGTTGGGTTTTTGTTTATTTACATCAGCAGTAATTTGTTTCCAGGTGTCATACATTTCTTTAAAATGTCATATTCATCTCACAAATCCACTGATTACTGTGGAGCAGAGTAACAGAAAAGTTTTCTCTTGGGCATTCCTCACTCCTAAGTAACTAAGGACATACTAGCACTTTATTTTCTCCTTACTGGTGTGAGTCCTGCTACCCTTGATCTTTATCAGAGCATGTTACTTGCACCATTAAAATACTTTCTGAGGGCCAGTGATTTTGAGGAGCACTTAGGGCACAAGCAGTCCTTGACCTGGACAGGATTTTGCCTCTGAGACAGATCCTATCATGCTTACGCCTTTTAAATGCCAATACAGTCAAACCATAATGACATTTTGTTCCTGGCTATCACTTTTCTCCAAGAGATCCCCAAGCCCTGTACAAATAAAAGGAGAGCAAAAACATTCTCATGGGACATGCACATTAACAAGGGCAGGAATCAATAAGGAGAAATCATTTCAATGCCAATACACAGCCCAGGAAGGGCCCGTATTGAGGCAGAGGATGCTCTGGCTCCCTGGTTCCCAGCCCACCCTCCCGCCTCTATGCACGCTTTGTTCCTTCCAGAGATGGTCTATGCTGCTGCCTGTTTGCCAGCGCCTGGGCTCCCATGATGCAGGAGTCTGCAAGATCACAGTGCTGCTCTTAGGAGGCAGTGGATATGGCGTCTGATTTTCCATAGAGAAAATTCAAAGCGGAGGGAGAGGGGGAGGGATAAAATGATCCTGCGGTTCTCATATTGTAATGGTTATTTATTTTGTTTAGAGAGCACACATCACAATGCATCTGGTTAAAAAAGAAACTTCCTTAATTATGTATAGGGCTTTGACTCCCAAAAGATACGTTATGTAAAAAAAAAAAGACATTTGGATGCTCGATACATTCAATTGCAAAAGAACAGTTCCTCTCCAAGCCATCATTACCTATGTCTATGCATTTTTATTTGAGTCTCAGCTTATTGTGGAAGCCTTCTCCTTTGATTCTCAGCCTCTGTACCTTTCCCTCTCAGACTACAGTTTTTAGGGGGCTGCAGTGCAGTAAAAATCAAGTGCTACACAGAAACTGCCTGATTTCCCCAGGAATTTTTATGTGGGATCAATCTATGATTCCAAAGAAAGCAGAATAAATCAAATCAAATAACACTCACACTAAGCATATTGATGAGGGCATGGATCAAGCAGGACAGACATCCGGGTATGTAAATGATAGCCTGGAGAACACAGCTTTGTTAAAACAACTCAGGACGGCTCCCAGGGGCAGACCTTAAGTCAGAGTAACCCAGGATTTCCTCTTTGAATAAAGGTACATCAGTGTAAATGAGAGCAGATCCATGTACTACAAAACCAGCGCGTTTTCCCTGTTGGCAGGAGAAGCGACAGCAAAAGCAACAAGGAGCCTTCAAGTTTCTCCTGGGTTTGGTGAATTTTTCATTAATGTTAGTAAGGCCCACAGTGGGCATCCCAGCTGAAACCATGGTACCAAGGACACCAGCAGACTCGATCGTTTCGGTGAGAGACAGCTGTGGCCACACATTGTCTTCCAGCCCCCAAAAAGGCTGAGCACCAATGAGCACCACGTGCGTCATGGGGACCTTATATTCCCCCATGGCCAGGACAGCCCAAAACATGGTGCAACCCTGACACTTCACATGGTGGAAAGACAGAAACAGAGCAGCACATCCACAAGCCAAGAAAACCTGCTGGCAATTGAAACTTTTTTGGGAGGCCAGAGGCAGTCCTGCCTTCAGCCGCCTGTTCCTTGGAGCTCAACCTGTCTGAGAACATATTCCCCATGTGATAGCACTTTGGATTTGCCCTTTCACTGAAACATAGCACTATGGGGTCAGTGGTGCCATTTTAGTTTTCAAACTATAACTTTTTAGGAACATGGACCAGATTCCATATAAAGAACTGGAGCCATGGATCCAACTTTATTGGCCAATGGCTTTATAATCCATTAAGTTAAATCCTCTCAGTGCAACAGCAAATTCCGTTTTTCCTGGCTGCTTTTGCAAAAGGATCTAGAAATATTATTCTTTCAGAGGTTTTTTCCTGCCAGAGATACTTAGGAAAGGAAAAAAAAAAAAAACAACCAAACCAAACCAAAACAAGAACCCACCTGAAAAATCTTTGGCAATTGTACTTGTCCTTTATTTGTTTCAAAATGTTAGTTATTTTTGTCGTGTTTGCTTGGTCATTTGATCAAGCAATTGAACAAGTCCGTGTTTGAAACAAAGATGATCTTTGCAGAAACAAGGAACAGTTTCTCATCCCATAAAATGAAGGGGGAGTGAATCAAAATAAAAATGGTTTTGATTATAAAATGAAGGCTTAGAGTGAGCAAGCTGTATGTGGTTTTTGGCATTGCTATTTGAGTGAGTAAGAACTGGAGCCAATCCTGCAAGATGAGTAGGTCTGAAGATAATGTAGACTACATAGGAATATTCCTGTCCCTTCTCCAAAATCCATGTTAGTTGACTTATTTGCACCTCTGAACAGCAGAGGTTCTCTCTTAATTGTTTCTGAGCTGGGATTTGTGTTTTTTATGGGCTAATTTGCAGTGTCAATGTCTGCAATTCCAGGTTAGAGCATGTAAAGGCATCTAAACAAAGGGATTTTTAGTCTGAAACAACACACGGGTTTGGTATGTGCATAGCAGTAGTACTGTACTGGATACACAGAGCGCAGAATATTACAGGTCATTGTGTGGGGAAAACGCCTCTTTCCTACTGCTATTTTTAAGTTTTAAAAGCAGTTAAAAGCCTCAGAGACATTAAACTATATTTTATCTGAAAAAGCGGTAACAGGGCAGCAAAACAGTGTAGTCCATTAGATGGCATAAGTGTAACAATAGAAATTCAGGGAAATAAATTAGAAAAGAATCTTTTGTCTTGTGGATTTACTACTGCCCAGAGCTTGCGGTTTCAAAAGAGAAGTGGGAGGGAGGAGGAAGAGAGAAAGAAAAAGACAATCACAATTTTCCAGCATTTAAAAATGAAAACCTGAAGGAAAGCTAACTGAAAATTCCAGCTACATACAACGTGCATCGTGATGAATATTTGGTTGTTACTCATGCATATGTATTTAAAAAAAAATTACTCTGATTTGAGCCAACGCCCCTAGTCCAACTTTAGAGGTGTTTAAAGGTCAGTCCTGGATTCATATTGCAGCAAATGAACCTTATCTCTGCACTGTGCCAAACAAAAGCCACTTGAGTCCGAACAGCCCTGAACTTTAAGCTGCTCGAAACCTTTAGCCAGACATGAATGTGGTGAAGTTTAGCCATTTCTAACCTTACACTTTCATCATTTGTAGAGCTTACAGCATTAACCCTTTTGCTTGCTTGATCTCTAAATGGGTGAAGAAAGAAAAATACTCTTGAGTAACAATTTTATATCTGGAAGAATAGGAGATCACTGACTGCTGGCCATAGGTCTTGCTGTCTTGTGAATAAAAATAATCTAAATTAAACAAAAGAGAAAATTACCCATTAGGATTATGTAAAAAAGCATTACATTTCCTTAAGAATCAAGTTACCGAAATACGTTTTTGCAAAAGAAAAAAGGTCAGTTACCACTATTAAACTTGTATATTGTTTTATACTAAGCCCTTCCAATGGCCTCTCTGAGGGACTGTTTAGTTTGTATTACACTCTAATAAACTCCAGGTGTGGAGGACAAACTGAATAATAAGAACCCGATGGACCAGACTAGTTAAAAATAATGTGGTACATTCCTAGTTCTCTGCATTTAATTTATTGTTAATCATTGTTATTACTTACATTTATTGGGTAGTTTTTCTAGATTTATTAGGCACTACATTTAACAGTGTTATCGCTTGTAACTGACTATCAGTGGAATAGAAAACATATTTTCTTAAAGAGTCTTACCCTAATTAGTAAGTTGTTTCCCTATTGAAATAAAACAGACCCTAGGAGAGTCAAGTTAATACTGCCTTCCTTTTTTTTCTTAAGTCAGAATTAAAGTTCAGCTAGAAAACCTGTTTTTTTCCAAGACCACCTGTCAGAGCAGACAAGCAGAAGCATCCACACACCCTACCCAGAGCTCTGTTAGGTGAAATACTTTACTGGAAACCATCAAGTCAAAAGCTTGAAGGTTTTCAGTTTGAAGGCTGAGCTAATCAATAGAGTATTTTTCTGACCAGTGTGATACATGGGGGAGAGGCATTAAAAAGATGAACAAAAGCCAGTTTGAGCTGCTTACTCAGTGATCCCACACCACACAGCCAAGCCAATAGGACACATCCCACAGCTGGTGGGGAACCAAGGGGAGATGGTGCTTCAGGGATGGAAGATAACCCCAAAGGTAAATGATGATGATGCTCCCAGAGAGCACTGTAAATAAACTGGGCCTGGCAGCAGCAGCTTCATATTATCTCAAAGCCACTCATCACCTGACAAACATCTCCTGGGCCAGCACAGCCCCTTGCAGATCACCTGCAATAGCCTCAGGGTGGGAGCTCTGCATGAAAATCAAGAGCTATAGATGGTCCACCTGTTAATCATCTACCTGTTCCACCCTAACCTTGGGCAGACATGCTAGCAAACTGACAGTTGGCTATTTGCATCACCTCATCAAAATAAAATAGCATGATCAAGATGTATGGTGCTGTGGTTATCTGCTTGGGTGGACAAATCAAAACTGCTTCTTTGGTGGCAAGGTCATTAAGTCATCGTTGATGGAAAAAAAAACAACCCCTCCCAAATGCCCAGGGTTCCTCCTACAACTTGGGGATGTGGTCTGAGATTGGCTGTGCTCTATTCAAGAGGCCACATTCAATTACGAGCAACTTGATATTCTCAAGCACCTTCTGTTGGATGATCTCAAAGGATTTTTCACACAGCACAGGTAAGTCAGGAAGCTCAGCCTCAGAGCTACTTTGGCATGATCAGTGCTGGAGGTAATGGCAGAGCGTGGAGGAAAATTCTGAACTCCAGGTTCTGTGTTCAGAGGCAAAGGGTTTGCACCTCTGTAGGTATCACTACCTGAAGGCAGTGCCTTGGGTGCTTAACCACATGATGGTTGGAGAGAAAGACAAGGAGAAAGACACTCTGCTACGTGATACTTACGGCTTCATTTCCCATCCATCCGAACTATGAGTGGACACAAAGGCCTTGAGAAGCAGGGAGGGAGTGAGGAGGGGGAGATAGGCTGGGATTCTTTGGGCATCCATGCAGCTGCTTTTGCAAGGCATGAGCTCAGCTCCAGGTCCCTGGTGACTGCAGTGTCAAAGGCTGAAACCTCCCCTGGTGGCTTCTCTTCCTGCGGAACCAAATATAAATCAGTGCTGGAGGAAATGCTGCTTGCAGAGAGAGAGAGAGGGAGGAAGCAAGAGCCAAAAAGTGATTTGCTGCTCTGCTCATCCTAAATCCCTGGTATTTAACTTACAGGAAAGCAGCAGGAAATCTTACTATTTTGAAGGAGGAGGGGGTGAACAATAGTAGGATAGATGAATCCTGATGACAGCTCTTCTATACTGCCAAAATGGGGAAAGTAGGGATCATCAGAGAGGCTTCTCCACTAAAAGTACTTAAGTCATTGCTGCTAGAGACACCAGATCTAAGGGAAACCATTCTCAGGTCAGCAGGGAGCAGGCAGCCCCTTCTAATTTACAGAAGCTGTGACACATGGCCATAGATGGAAGGGGATTGCTGTTCAGACCCTTGGCTGTCTCTGCCAGAGACCTGGTACCACAAGCCCTGAAATATCACCTTCTACAACTGGAACTTCTGTTCCTGGTTGGAAACCCTCCCATGAGCAGCATGTGGGCTGCTCCAGCTTCCCATATTCAGCAGCAGTGTGGGTAATAGATGCACGCAGGGAATGCGAAAGCCAGATTAACCCAGAGTCCTTTTACCCTGGTATCTCCCTTCTTCCCTGCCCCATGCGGCTCCCTCACCATGGTCCTGCTTTTGCTCTGATTTTTATTTTCCTATTCTGATAGTCAGTAGTTTCATTTTCATTTCAGTAGCTGCCTGCCACAGGCCTTAAGTTTTTCCCCTTCCCTTCTACTCCCCAAATTGGTGGTTAGGTAGAGGCACGTGTTAGCAGAGGGTACAGATTGCTTAGAGGATTATTTTAAAGGGGTGCTTGTTATTGGACATGTAACATGTATGTAAATATGTGATATTATCATGCTACTCTGTTATTATCATGTCTGTGTTCTAGTGCATAGCTCACGTGTCAAGCTCTCCCTGGTTCTAAACCACTCTACAAATCCCTCACTGGGAATACTACTTTGTATGCTGTCCCTATTCAAAGCAGACCTCTGGTCTCCTGTCGAGTGTTTTGGTCTGTTGAGATCCACATGCTGGAAACAGGTTCCTAAATGCCCCGTTCGGGCTGTGGGTATACTTACAGCAGGGAAGGAAGCCAAAGAATTGCATTGCTTTGCATGTGCCAGTAAAATGATATCTCAGGCAGTGTCAGACAGAGTGCAGGGTAGTTCATAAATAATAATAACAACACTTCACATTTGTATAGTTTTACACCTCCATTCAGACCCACCAGGCACTTTTCTCTGGAAAAGCCCTCTCTTCCTTCTTCCCATTGCTTCCTCCTGTTTTGCAGCATGTTAGTAGTTTGGGGCAAAATGTTTGCATTTTAATCCAACCAAAGCAACAGATCCTTTTAATTGCCTCATGGAGGGGAGTGTGATGCGGTGTGGGGTGAGAAGGAAGGAATGTGACCCCAACAGTGGAGGGGGGGAGCAGCTCCAAAACCTCCTCCCAGGTCAGGGTGAGAAGGGAAGGGGGCAGAAAAGTGCATTTTCCTGTAGAACAGGAGCTTCTTGCGGGTAGGGAGATGGGGAAGTTGGATCCCTTCCAGCCCCAGGGAAGAGCTGCCCTGGGAGAGGGGCCAGTGGAGAAGGAGAGCCCCTCAGGAAGTTGCCCCCGATCAGGCAGCAAGTGGGGTGCACACATGCAGACATGCTGTTTTCAACAGTGGGGTGGGATTCAGTGGTGTAATTTAGGGTTGTCTTTCCATCATTTGGTGTGAAAATGATTCCCAGATGTTGGAGGGTAGCTTCCTAAATATATATGAAAATGTACTACCCAAACCAGAAGAAAACAGAATAAACAGTGTGATTCTAACCAGCGAACAAGCAGACTTGTGTCTTTCCAGTGGTCCACAATATTTGCCTTTATAAAGTCCTGACGGGACCTCCTAAACTGAGTTCCTGGGGAGGCAGGAACAGGACAAATCCTAAATTATCTTTGCTTCTTTTTTACCCTCATATAGGAAGGCAGATGTGAGAGTTCTGCTCACTGTGAATAACTTTATCCATTCCTGATATTTCCCATCATCTACAAAAGCGGTTTCTTTTGCTGGTTGTTGTTTTGTATAATTTTCCAAACAATACCCTTTAGCAACGAGACCTCCCTTTTTTAATGCATTTCCAGAGGGACTTGAGCCCAGATCACACACACACAAGGCAAGTTTCCAGCATTCTTATTACTCCACTGGAAGACATAACCAGAGCCAGCATCTCTGAACCATTTCCCAAACTGTTCTGTTCTTCTGACTTCAGTGTCAGCAATGCACTGTTTCTAATCCATTACAGGAATTTATCACAGTACGTGTCAATTTGTTTCTCTTCTTTCCTCTTCTCGCTTTAAAATGACATCAGGAAAGAAACTTTACAGCAGGGCTGCTTCGATCCAAGTTTTAGCGACAGAGCACTTTACTTAACTGGATCCTAACCGAGCACATTAAGTTTTAAGGGCATATACTAAACAGATCAGGCTTTACTGCAGTCTAGAATTTCCTTTGTTTGCTTTTTGGTGGTGATCCTTATTGCAAACAGTTTGCAATACTAACAAACAAGCATCCAGGTTTTCCTCTCTTTTCGTTATTTCATTTTAAAACATTGTAATAGGGAACATCCACACTGTAATACAATGGGATGATCCTGTTTGGCAACAGTCCTAACCTGACACAGGAGAGACAAGCCTATTACTGATGAAATCTAAAATGTACACCTGTATGCTTGTTGGATCTAGTCTTTCTCTGACCAGTTACCACTCTCTTTACTTGCTGGAGTAAGGATTGAAAAAAGATCTCTACGCTGAGCATATTTTCTCTGCCTCCATAGTCAGTAGTTAAAAATCACAATAATGAAAGAAAGCACTGGGGAAAACTGCGTCATTGCAAGTTTCTGAAGGGCCCGATCCTACATCACTTATTTTTTATGAGTCATTGTGTGAAGTGAAGCTGAAAGGATAAATCAACTGTGTGAGGATTAGTGCATGAGTAAAGATTTCAGGATCAGGACCCTAACTCTCAGCCTCATAAATTTCCTACTGGAGAGGATTCAATGTTATTCATTCAGCTTTTAAAGAGGGAGTGGGGAGGCAGTTGTGTCCTTTTTCTTTTTAATTAGATTTCATTTATTTAGATTGTTATGGAGATGGTCAACCACAATAGGGAACCAAAAGCACAGAGTAGGACAATTCCTAGAAGCCTATTACAATCAGCATGGGATCATGTTAAGTGCTGGACACTTCATTTTCATGACATGATCTTTGATTTCCTCAGAGACGAAATGAAAATGGACATGACTGAAGTTTATGAAGGGAGACATCTCAGTTCAGATGGGAACATTAAGACATCCCCAAACCAGCAGCCAAAAAAGGACCAAAGAATGAAGGGGAGAAAGAGATTCAGATTCAAATGCATTCCCCAGAGTAATTACTCGAGAAACTGGGGGGTAGAATAGGGGGGTGGCCATTGAATGGGATGAAAACCAGGAGCATTACAAAAAGAAAAGGAAAAAAGGGGGGCTATGGGTAAACAGGATGGAGGGAGAGAGCATGAGTGGCAGATGTCACTGATTTCATTCCATCGCCTTAACTTGCTGTTTGAAAAAACTCCTCATGTGTGACCTGAAAAGAGAGAGAAACAAAATGAAAACAGGCATCAACAAAGCACTCGCTGTACAATTTCAAAAAAATGTAAATTAATGACTGGCAGTAAGAATCTCCAAAGGAAACAACATCCCAGTTTAAGCATTGCCATCAACAAAAGCTCAACAGCATATGGTAATGTTAACTTTAATATGAAAAGATAATAACAATCTTTAAAAAGTGACTTGAGAAAAAACCTTGCTAGGTGCTCATCCTTTTCAACTTGCCGAAAAAGAAAAGATGTTGGAAGGTTTTGTGCTTTCTTTTTTTTTTTTTTTCCCCCCTCTTCCCTTAAACTGTTCACATTGTGTAGTTAAATGAGGTTGAGATTGGTACAAATTTCCAATAAAAGTGCCTAGGATCTCCAGCTAACAAGGCAGAAAACCAGATTTGTAACGGATAATTACATCTAAACTTATTTAAATGTAGGCCTATTGATTCAAATAAGTTCTTTAGAGCAGATTCAAGGTAACATTTCCTCCCCTACCCCTCTTCTAAATGTGGTCATGTTGCGTGGCTGAAAAATGAGCATCCTCTCATGGCCCACGTGAGCCTCATCCTGTGCGTTTCCAGCTGCTGGCTGCCCCCCTGCTCAGCACCCTTCCTCAACGCCTGGCCCCTCCTTCAGAGCCAGCTATCTGACCACACGTTAGTGACTCCATCTGTGATAACTTAAGTGCACATGCTCTTTGCATGCTAAAATGTTCTTTGCTTGTGTCATTACTGTGTGGGTTTATGCAAATTTCTGCCTTTCCAGGCACAACCGTTGCCTTTTGTCTTTGCAAATCTCTCCCCTGCCCTGTGCTGTTATCAAACAGAAGGAAATTATTTGATTCAGGTTGCCCTGTGAAGGCCTAAGGATGCTGTTTACTCACATGAAAAGGCCGAACTTCAGTTCAAACTTCTTAAATGAAAAAGGGCTATTGATATGATTGTGGTAACCAGACGTAAATGCAGCTTTGTCCATTACTTCTGACCCCTGATGAATATCAGTTTCTTGACATGCCTTCAATGGGCCAAAGTGAGGACTTTTAGAAAGGTAGATATTTAAACCACGAGCACCTCCACGCAAATGTGCGTTACACTGCTGTTTTAACCTGTGCTCCCACAGTGAGGTCTTGGAGATATCGTTTTGCAATAAAGAGGTATTTCACGGTCAATTGGCTTTATCCAAAAATAATAGGAAAAGAAGCTTGCAGGGGGAAAACCAACCTAGTTTGGCACAAAATGCTAGCACTACTGGATCTGAGTAGAGAAGAGTTTAAAAGACTCTCGTGCGCTTAGCCGTCCGCTGAAAGGATGTCACACAAACAACAGCCACCACATGAATGCGTCCATTATATCCTTTATTGAAGATCACAACAATAGTAGCACTTCATTGAAGAAAAGATGATTCCTCTATTATAGACAGGCCCCTCAGATCGCCCAGCTCAGCGTACAACTGCAAGATGTACAGTTCTCTCTGCATTTTCATGTCATTGCCAAAACATACAAAGTAGATTCTCAAATGCCTGGGGCTAAATTACAGCCCCTACAAACCACGTTGGAAGTTTGAGAGCCCAGAAAAAGTTCTGAAGGTTTTCTCTCTCTCTCTTCATGAGAGAAGCCAAAGCTCGTGGGTACAGTGTTTGTCATGTGAAACAAGGTTATTTTATATCATTTGGGGTTGTTTTATTAATGGTGCTGAAAAATTGTTCACTTCGTTTCACTTTTTGTCTCCTTTTGAACGTAGCAGGATGAAGGTAGAGTGTTTTTAACACATCCAAGATAAGAAAAGAATAGACCCTTTTGTCTCTAGAGCCGTATGCCATCACTATTAAAAATCTTTCATCTCGTCTCAGACAACAAGCAGAGAGCATGACAAAAAATAGGAGAGTCAACAGTAAAAAGTGTGTGGCAGGGGGTGGAGGCTGACAGGTAGCTAGAGCCACCTCTTTGCCTTGAGTTTCATCCTAGAAGAATTCATCAGGCCAAAATTTGTTCCTTTTGGGTGGTTCTTCTCAAGTCTTGTATGGGACAAATGTCAGAAGCCCTCTTGCATAAGAGTCACTATAAGCACTTGAGGAGAGCTGTCCTGCAGGGTGAGGGGTTAAGTCAGCCCGTGAAGGGATCTTGTACTGCCATGGCATCATCGGTGTCCTATAAAACTGGAGCTCCTGGGGCACAGCACGATGTTGTGGGCACCACTGAAGGTGAAAGAGAGCCAAGGAGGGATATCACAACAGGTGCTGCAGTTGGTGACTGCACAGGAATGCTCTGTGGCTGCCACGCCAGCAAAATGGCCTGGCCACGTGCTTGTCACTGAATATTCTCCTGGTTTGTGTCCCCTGACACCCGACATGTGCCATCAATCACCATTTATGGGCAAGCTGGAGATGGCACCAAGCATCAGGCTGAGCATAACTTGACCTTTCAGCATCCCCACCACCTCTCCCCATGCTGGAGCAGCTCCTAGAGGAGACCTCTGCTCAAGGAGATGAAAAGAACTCTTTTCCAAGCCAAGAAAATGTACTTGTGACTCAAGGTTAAGTTCAGCAGATCATCCTAAACCAACTTATAACGAGTGCTTAATACATTTCCCTTAGACATTTCTGAAAACATTAGTTAGAGTTTTCATTTTGAAAGAACATTTAATTTGGAAATTGAATTATATTTCCTTTTTGAAGGGATGAAAAACAACAATAGCCAAATCTGAATGAAATTATTATTTTTTTTCCAATCTAAAGTGAATTCCTCTTATGCATGATTTTTCTGATTGATTTGGGGGATACAGGAAGGATAAATGTTTCTTTTAGGTAAGCCTGACAAAGTGTTGTTCAAATCAGCCAACGAATTAAGAAAAGAGGAGTAAATGAACCCAACCCCTGTGTGCAGAGCTCTGCTTAGAAGCCCTCTTCTTTGTGTCACCTGGTGTCATCAGTCCTATTTCTCATCAAAGATCTGTCACTCATTCAGTGATTAGAAGTCCAGCGGCATCATCTGTAGGTTTCAGAGATGTTTGTTTGGCAAGGTGGACCGCACTGGTTTTATACACAAACCCAGAAATACCTACAGGATATAATAGAGATATTCTACCAGGACTTATAAAGATCAATTTATAGACCTCCTGCCTGCAACAGTAAAAAAAAATAAATCAGCAAAGTATCATTTTTGGCAAAAGAAGGCAGAGCTGAGGAGGTAAATGGTAAGTAGAAAAGCTTGTAAAATCTTGGAGGTCCCTTTTGCAACTGTGATTTATCTTTTGACCTTTTCTGTTTGTTTATTGTCACATTTTTCCAAAAAAAAAAGTGGTTGCTGTTTCTAATTCTTTTTTAACCTTGTTCCTCTCAGATTTCCCCGAGATGGCAGCACTAAACTCAACACAGCTATTGAAAAATACACTGCAGCCTTGAAAATATGTCTGATCAAGAGCAACAAGGTTTCTGTTTCTTTCCTACAGATGCCTTGGTCAAAAACTGGTATCAGCTGCACGTTTGCCTGCTTTCTAAATTGAGAGTGACACACAAAAATCTGCTCGGAAAATTGCTGGCCTTTTAAGAAGATAGCATGCTATTGAGTTCAATGGGGTGAAACTTTTTTTTAAAGGTTGATCAACAGAACTGGCACAAAACAGATTTTTCAGCTCATTGAACATTTTGAACTTTTGTTCTATTTCTTCCTGTTGGGCATCAAGAAAAATTATACTTTTAATTGACCAATTAGTCAAAAAGTATTATTCTCAAACTGTTTAAAGCTTCTGTATTGGACAAAGCTGACATTTTTTTGTCAGATGTTTGAGTTTGTAATTAAAAATAATTCATAGGTTTAAAACCACCAACAAAAAAAACCAGCAGAGCCTTCTGAGACCTTGGCATTTCCCAAAAATATATTTTTCACTTAAATCATTTGCCCTGAAGAATTTAGACCAAAAGCTGAATAGAATTTCAAGGAGGAATGTGAACAGCAAGAAACTGCTAGCCCTAAAAGTTACATTTTTCTCAGCAGGACTGGTTGCTATTCTAAACAGTGTTTAGTCATCAAATCAGTTTGAGGAAAGTATTCGGGATGCTGCCAAATAACTAATGCAGATTCAATGTGTGTATCTTCTGTGGCAAGTTAATAAGCGTGTTTATTGTTCAGTTTTTAAACCAACTGTTAGGCATGGCATCCTTAAAAACTAGTGTTTATATCCAAGCTTCTTTAAAATTACGTGAAGTCAAAGTCAGATCACCAAGCCCCAAATGATTTAACTGATTTGCTTCCAAAATTCAAACTGGCGTCTGAGACAGAAACATGCCAAAGTACTAGCAAGGGGCTTTCTGAATACTAAAGATTTTGACATCTTGCAGTTGAAATCACTGAACAGTGACTCCTGGATAACGTGGCCCAATCCCAAACCTTACCCCTATTCCACCTCAGAAGTGAAGCTTAAGACCAACTGGATCCTCAACGTGAGGCAAATGTGGAGAAAGGTCTCTCCTCATCAGCCCTGCTTACGCGTTGTAAGATGTTGATGATAAACACTGCATCTTCTGTTTTGTTTTAGTCCAGTCCCATCAGTCTACAGGCAGGACCACAGGGTCCTATGGCTGTTGGCAGGACAGGGAGGTTGTGGGGACCCAGTCCTGGGAGAGGATGAGCTGCCTGAGGGTGCAGATCTGAGCTGATGCTCGACTGTTTGCTGGGCCTGAAACGCCTTTCCACAATGTCCTCTTGGAAATCTTCTGGAAAAGGAACATGCCAGATCATTTTTACTGAACAGAAGAGACAGGAGAAAAGAAAAAAGAAAAAAAAAAAGAAAGGAAGAAAAAAGAAAAAGGCTTTATGACTCAGTGCTGCATCTAGGAAAAAAGTGTTAACCCCCTTACCTCCCCCGCCTCCCCTGCAGCGCAGGGTTTCTGAGTCACAGTGACCCTCCCAATTACCGCAGGACTATCCCCTTCAGGAAGCATCAGTCAGAGCTTTGGCACTGGTTAGTCCCCCTCTTACATTACCTGATACTTTGTTGGATGAAACCCGATTATTTCTCTCTGCCTCTTCCTACAAGCTGGCTACTGTTGGTGCAATAGCTTCTGCAGCTCCTGCCATCTGGAACAGACTTCCCACCCTGCTGATTTTGGCCTCTGCTTCATTTCAATTCTGAGATGAAACAATATTCTCCTCCCTTGTCTATGACTCTTCATTTCTCTCTAGCCTTGCTATTATGTATTATTTATCCTAGTAACTGCTTGACAGTGGTCACTTGTTAGTATGGGCTAATGAAAATACAGCAAAATATTTCCAGTCACAAGCTCATTTTATTTTTTCACTAATGTGGTGGCTTTCCCTAAGCAGTCTCCTTTTTTTTTGGCTGAAAATATTATTGCATGATCTCTACTGAAATGTGATTAACATTAGTTTGAATTCTTGAGAAAGCTTAATCAAAGTCGCTTTCAACCGTTTTTAATTATGTATGCATGAAAAAATATACACATTTCTGCTGTGGAAAAAATATTGTCACACATCCTCGTCTTACATGCTCACACACAAATCAGATGGCTCAGATGTTGGTAAAGCTGGAAAACGGGATATCAAATTAGCAGAGAAGAACTTCTATGGACTAATTGGACGTATAGATCTGGGAGGGAAGTAACAGTGTGTCTCATAAAGGAGGGGAGATTATTTTGTTTCTTGGCTTTTTCTCATATTATAAACCTGAGAAATGAAATGTGCCCAACGTGCAAGCAAAGCTAAGTTCGCACTAATGAGAAAGCAAAACCCCAAGTATTTTGGAAAGGGTTTAAGCCCTTATTCTTCCAGGCACAAAGAAGGCTTCAGCACTGGGGTCAGGAAGACATTTCACGAAAGGTCTACTGCAGAGCCTTTAATAACATTCTCAGAAGTATGGGGTAACAGCCTCTGCTTGAGACAATCTTTTATCCTACTATTTTCTTCTGCTCTTGCCATTCTTCTCCAGCCACTGAACAAAGATGAGTCTTTGTTCCATCACAACAACGTCTCTTGGATTTGAAGGAGTGGGCAATTAGTATTTGTGAAGCCCATCAACAGCATTCTCCATTAGCCACATCGACCTGGCAATGTTCTGCTGGTTCTCCCTATTTAACAAGAATGTCAGGAAAACACATTTAAAACTGAGTCATCAGTAGCACTCATTGCCACATGGTAGCATCAAGGCCAAATATTTAATAGGATTAAAAAATACAAATTTGTACTTACTTGTTTGTCAGGACACCAGCCAGTGACACTGGGCGGGACTGAGAAAAGGCAAAAGACAACAAAGGCCTCAGTGGCTGTAGAGCATCAACAACTGTTGTGTGAGGACTTAGGAGCTTTAATTGTGGATGAAAACCCCTTTGTAAAAGGAGTTGTGTGAACATGGAAAGAGACAGCAGCAGTGACCTGAGATGCCGAGATGATGAGTGAAAAATGCACTGGGACTGGCTGTCTCCAGCTGGCGGGTACCAGCAGGGGCTGAGCAGGAGCAAGCAATGTTTGGGGAGGGAAAGGAGGACCTGTGTGGAAAGGATGCTAGTGGCTCCAGGCAGGTGGGAATGATGGCAGCGGTAGAAGTGAGCACTGTGGGTCACTGCCAGTGCAGAGAGGCTGGGAGGTGGCACAGAAAGCAGCATAAAAAGGGTGAGTATGGGGAGGCTGAGCTGTGAAGAGCCCTGTGTTTGAAGACAAGAAGCTTGAAGGGAGAGATGTGGTACTTCAGGGCTCCTCTTGGTCTGGGAAGCATGAGACCTTATTGAGTAATTGAGCTGGGAACCGCAGGGTACCACAGGAATGAACCACTGGACCCTGATGGCTTTGCTTGATTTTTCGTCTTCCATTTGCTGCTCCTCTGTGTTCCTCTCTCGTTTGACTGTGGTCGATTTGTGGGGTTTGTTTTGCTTTACTTCATTCCACCTTTTCTCTTTCCTTTTATGTCCTAAATTGTTATTCAGCTGTTTTGATTTAAATTATGTTTATGTACAGTTACTCACAGCTCTGACTGTTGCCTCCTCCCTCCTGCGACTGTCTCTGATGCTTGCACATTCGCTTTGGCTCCTTTACAGCAGATGCCTGGAGCAGTAAATGAAAGCAGCTCTTTTATCAGTGAGCCCTTTCACCTCCAATTTTTTTATTTCTTATTAAGGCTCCAACCAGTCCTAGCTTTCTCTTCAAACGTAGTACACACAACTCAAAACAACAACAACAACCACCGCCACCAGAAACCCAGCTAAACTGCAAAATGATCGGCTCTTCTAACCCCTCCTTCGTCCCCCTCCCTTGTTTTTCAGCAGTGCGGTGTCACTCGTAGAGGGTGTTACATGGACCCCACTGTGGCACTCTGAACACCACATGTGGCCAATCTAATTTAGCCGATGGCTAAACAAATCCCCAATCGTGGAATAAACCTGCTTATGTTATTAACAAATGCTGTGAGAAAATGTTTAACGCGGCTTTGTGAGACATGAGTTGAAAAAAAAAAGGACTCACAATTTCTTCCAGGGCACAGAAATGTCATTACAGTCAGCAATTCACCAAAATATGAATATTCAAATGTGTATATAATTCAATGTTTTAAAAAAATTGAGGGGAGGGCTATTTTCTTTTACAGGAGGTTGCAAACATCAACATTCAAAATCTGGAGACTCCTTGAAGATTTTCCAAGAAAAGTGGACAGAAGCAGTTCAGTTTTGAAACGAAAGCCTCTACGCTTCCCAAGGGGTTTGTGGTTTTTTCATAAAATGAGATGTTTTTCATAATTTTGAAAAGAGCTGCATCCCCCCCATAAATCCCATCCGCAAGCCTGCCCTTCTACAGATGAACTCCCATTACCAGTGTATGAAAGGAGGATGAAAAATGCCATCAGTGTTAAACATATTTTGCTAATTCACCAAAAGATTTTTTTTTTTCATCTGGATGTTATGCCACATTACCAAGGAACAAACAAAAAAGAAATGAGAAACCCCATATTAGCAGTAAAATTTCCAGCCAAAGCATGTTATAATGAAAAATATAACCAGCTTTGCAGCAAAATATACTCAGATTTAGGAACTGAAATTGCAACGCTTACTTACGTGAGTTGCCTTTCTAGTCCTTTCAAACCACTGAAGGGAAGAATCTCGTGTAAGCCTATAACCAGCCTCACTGAAGTTTTCTTTGTCCTTCAAAGGCCTTTGTTTCACCTTGGATGCTGACAGTTTTATCCCATATTTGGAGTAAGCTCTAACAGGTGTAGAGGTAGAAGAACCGGATCCAGAGGCTCAAGCTTGCAACAGGAAGAAAAAAGAGCATCGCAGCATGGTACGCTTGGAATGCTATCAAGACATAAGTAATAAAGAAAAGACATTTTCAAGGAAGCATAATAATAGAGTAAATACAGCCAGTTAGCATGGATGAATTTCAAAGAGGGAAGAAAGGAAACATCATGTAAAGAACTGCATAACAATGGATCTGAAAGATATCCAAGTAAGAAGAAAATAGCAGTCCTGTCCCAAACATTAGAAGGCTTCTGCCTGTCATTATGGGAGATTATGCTATTATTCAATTACATAATGGATACTTATATAATTCATCCAATTGTAAACAGATTCTTTAAAAATCCATTTTATCCCACAAACAAGAACATAATTTTTAGCAAAGAACCACTTAAACCTTTCTTCCCTGTATCTCTGCCTGTACAGCTTATGTTTTCCATTCACCTGACTTGATGGTTTTCTGTATCCTTTCTGATCAGCACCAGAGAAGGGACATGAAGTGTTCTTTTCCCTTTTATCTTCTTTTCAGTCCCAGGAGTAAGAATGAAGACTTGCTTCATGAGAAAGCTGCTGTCTATCTGGGAAGCTGAAAGCAGCGCATCCTCCAGAGCTCCACATCACAAGTGACTAAGTTCTCCCCAAACACCTTGTGTCAAAACATCAGGTATTGTGAATGGTTCCTCCACGACATAACTTTCACCCCATGAGGCAAGATACCAGTTCTTTCCATCTGTCCTGTCCAATTGCAGGGAGCCAGGTCAAGAGCAACAACAATTTCTGGTGGTGGCTGGGACACAAGATTGGGATTGATGAACCTGCATTCATTTCTTCTTTCTGCAACCTTCCGAAGTGAGTATTCTTTGTTTCTTGCAGATTTGGTTCAGCCACCTGGGCTAGTTCAGCCTAGCTCTTATTTTATCTTATCTCCTTAGATCAAGGCTGTGGAGAGACTTTGAGAAAGGGCTCCCTTTCCACTGTGGTCCTGCTCAGCCTGGGATGCAGCTGTGCAGGGGGTGCTGCCCTCTTGGATGCTCCAGACTGTGATCTGGGGAGGGCATGGTGAAATGGGGTGGGCATTGATACAAGGAGGAATTACAGATAAATAGCCCCTACAGAAAGGAAGATATAGAGGTAATTGAGTCAGGCAATTCTCTAGTCTGCCTTAGCTGTGGTATGGGTATACTCTAAAAACTGGCTGTGAAATTACATCTATATATACACCATACCTACCACTGCAACGTATACATAGCTGTCATTGCAATCTCTGAGGAAAAAAAAAATAGGTAGTTTCTGGGTTTCCTACCACCTTGTGCTCTGAGCCAAATGTTTTGGTGTCTCTCCCATGCCCTTTGTATAACTATGAATTTGTTTTTCCCCTTAAGGAAGGATTTCCAGGTAAAACTGGTTATTGTGCATTCCTGCTACATGAAGCTGGTTTCTTGCCCAACCTATGTCCCTGTGCTCTTAAAGCACACCCTGTTTTGATGTGGGATGTGTCTTTGTACCTAAGGAGGAAATACCAAATCAGATTTATTGCTCTCACAGTGGTTCAAGAATTAAATGCACAGGTAGGCTTCAGGGTTTAGATTTGCTTGGAGAGGCATGGTGGCTTTTGAAGTACAATGAAGATCCTGGTGGAGGATACATAGAAGAGAAAGAGACCTGATAGGGTCTCTGCTAAAAGCAGAGGAAAAGCAAGGAAATATTGTAGATACTAAGGGTAGGAAAAGAGGTTATAGTGAGCACATTCGTCTCCAGACCCATAATAATACATTAGCATTTTAAGCGTTAAAACCTAAGCACAGACAGTGACTTTGGTGCCCATCCTGCCATAGCAAAATTCACACCAGGTGGTGGGTTTTCAAATGCAACACTCCTGGTGCAGAGAACCCAAGGGTTAATATGAAAATAATTCTAAGCATGGGTAAATTTAAAGTCCTGGAGATTGCTACCTTGAATACTTATCCTCAGGCCCAATTGCAGGGAGTGGCTACAGGTTGGGAGCAATTAAAAGAAAGGAAATCTACCTTGAGTGCTCATCCACAGGGCTAAGAACAAAAGGGGAAAAAAAAAAAAGAGGAGAACAGTTGCCAAGTGGAAGCTGACATTTAACTACGTGTCAAGCAACATTGTAGTGAGGAGTACCTGGAGGCTTCAAAGTGGCTGCTCATGACAAGGTCCTTCCTGTAGGCTTCACACAAGCACAAGCATGAACACATGACTAAGACAAGAACCACTAGAGAAGACAGAGGGAAAGCTCTCTGAAGGTGGGAAAGAATCAAGAAAAAAGTAGTTGACCCACCCAAGCTGGCTCAATGATTATTAGCAAGGGAGAGATGAAGGCAAAATGAGGAGGAAAACAAGGCATTATTAAGATACAGGATTGTCATAAAGGCTACATTAGTAATTTCAAATATTTTAAAACACTAAAGACACTGAACTTGTACATAGGTGGCAGTAATTCATCCATGCAGATTAGTTTGGATGAAACACAATAAGTATTTTGGGTAATCCTATTGCAGAAGACAGATGACAAGGTAAATTGTATTTGTTATGCCTTAGTTATTTTATAGCACACATGACTCAGAGTCTTAACTATTGACTTGATCTTCTACCTAGCAGAAAAAGCCCAGATTTTTTCTTCTGCACTAAGAAACAGGTAACTTGGCAAGGTCATACAGGAAGCCTGTGGCACAGAGAAGAATTATTTTTGCCTCTCCTGAGTCAAATGCCAGTGCTGCTGTTTCCCAACTATTCTTCTCCATCCATGATCAATGTTTCTCTTATAAGCTGGGGAAAGACAGGGACAAAATGCAGTAGCTGTCTCCTCCAGAGATGGGTGGTTCCATTCAGTTTCACTGCTCTGAAGTAATAATAATAAAACCCCCCATATAGGATTTTGAGAAAAGATCAATTAAAAACAGTAGAAAATATTGGATGCCTTCTATGTACTGTTTTTTAAGAGATGACTGGCAGACAGCATAGGACAAAGAGGGTCCTTTTATAAAGGATGCCTCTCACTCCTGTGTTTCTAAATGGTAATGGTGTCTAACTATATGTCAACTCTTTCCAACTTCATTCATCAAACAGAACCTCTAGAGAGACCATGTTGATCCCCATGGCTATAAAATTCCCTCGGTGCTGTAATGATCTGAAGGTACAAAAATTCCATGGAAATAAATCCCAATTAAATACCCATTAACAACGATGGAAAGATCACTGGGGCTATTAGAGGCAGCCCTAAGACACAGCAACCACACACAAAAATTGTCCGCCACCTTATTTATCTGCTTTAATCACTGCAGTGCAAAGAAAAACCTTCCTAACATTTCAATAATGTGCTAATTTATTGCAACTGAACTCAGTAACATTTTCATAGGACTTAAGTACTTATTATTTATATCGTGGCAACAACTGGTAATCTCAACCCAGATCATTCCCTTTTTCTCGGTGTTATAAGAGAAGCTTCTGCTCCCCTTCCTCCAAAACAAGAAGCAACAGAAGATGTAAGTCCCCAAGCAACACAAAGAGTTGAAGCAACTTGTCTCATTTTATTTGAAAGACTGTGGCAAAATCTAGAATTGAGCACACTTTTATAGAGTTCTAACTATAAGAAACCCCTCTTTAATACTAGGATGTCTTTCAACTCATTGCTGGTCATTGCTGGCTGCTTTCTGTCATGTTCCAGAGATTTAACACAGAATGAAGTAGATTATTGTTGAAATGCCAACTCCCATGTTGCCATTCAAACACAACTTTGTTCTTCAAGCACTCAGACTCATCACATCCAGCTATGCGTCCTGTTTGCACTGAAAATATGCCAAGGAGATGGTCCTCAACCTCGATGGCACTCAAGCATCATTTGGGACACTGAGCACAAGGTAGTGCCTGCACAAGCTTGACCTATTAATTTACTAATACAGCAAAGACAGTTTCCTCTTGCACCTTAATCCCATATGCCATATGTAAGTAGAATGAATCCTCACCCCCCTCTGATGATTTACAGCAAGCAAAAATCTAGTCTTTGCAACTTCTTCAAAACCTCACTGCAATTACGGCTAGAGACCCACAAAAGTCCCAGGTCTGAATATTCCTGATATTGAAATAGACTGTGCCTTCCTCACTGCACCATCACCTAACAAGCGGTGTGATCTGTGTGATACACTCTAGTCCAGGTTTTGATCTCGACACAGCACACAGAGAGCATCGTTGAAAGTGACATGTGATATCTTACTGAATTCAGGCTCAGGGAAATTGCCAGTACTTATCTTGCTTGACCAGAGTGCAGCCTTCAAAGCAGTAATCATGAAATCTTATTACTGTACAAAGATTGGAATTATACACTGGTATCTGTGGTTCACACTTTTTGATTGGTTTAGGTCTTACTTGACTGGGAGATACTAGTTTCTGTCAGTAGAAAACTATTCCTCAGCACTACCTCCCTTCTGCCAAGCAACTACCTGCCCCAAAGGGATGTGAATTACATGTGGTTTCAACAAATTTTGTCCTAACAAGTAGAAGCACAATTTGTTTTGTTTTTCTCAAATCTGAAAGGCCATCTACATTCTCTCTTATCCAAGTGCGATGAAATCAAAGTAAAAAAAATGAATGCTTAGCAAGCAAGCACTGTTAAAATTCAGAAACCACTGGCTCTGCAGTTTCATCCACTGCCTTAAAACATCTACTCCCACTGCAAATAATTGACTAATCGAATTAAAACTTCCTTGGGAAAGCAAGTGGTTCTGACCTGGTCCATGTACTTTCCACTTCACGCTAATAAATCAATATTTTTCTACTGCCCTTTGCCTTTCTTCCTGTAGGTTAGCAGTAGTCTCATTGCCCGATTGCTGTTGCCTTTATCAGCTGGATTCTGGCTTTTTCTTTCTTTTTGCTGGCACCTGTTTTAAAGCTCATACGTAGCTCCAGAACACACTGTCCATCAACTGACTTCAACAGAGACTTCTTTTTGCAATGCATCATGTTGTATTCCCTGGTGCAGCTTTCTGCCCTAATGTTCACATCTGGTGGGCTTCATGGATCGGTTTTGAAAGCAATAAATCGCTATGTTTCCCACCTAGCCACCCCCAGCACATTTCTGCAGACCATCATGTGCCCTACATTTGATTAAGTAAGAAACCACCCTTAGACTTCATTCATAGCCATGTAATAGATCTGTAGAAACTACAGCAAACAACTCCAAGAAACAAGGTCTTAAGAAACTGTGCCACATATTTTTAGTCTCTTTCAATATGTTTTGTCAGTTGGAAATGAGAACAAGATTACATGACCAGTATGTTTCCTCCCAGATATCTCCACATCATCATGGGACAAAGGCTCCTTCTCAAGCGCCCATTTAGACAGTCAGCTTTGATCAAACTCTGATTATTGAAAAAGACCAAATCCTAGACCTGGCCACAAACCCCTGGCTTTTTATTCCTACTGAGAATATTCTCTATCTTGCATAGATCTGACTTTTTGTTCTCCTCCGCNCCCCCACCCCTTTATTTTTTTTCATTTCTGATCAACTGGATTTAGGACTTTCTAGAGCAAAGACTCTAAACAAAATCTCTGAGAACTGAGATACAACACTGCTAGTACAGCTGGTATAGCAAATAGCTAAATTTTGCTGAGCTTCTCATGGTAAACCCTTGATTTTGGTAGGTTTTTGATTCCCCAAAATGTAGCTGAATTAATTATATTCAACAAATGCCCACCTCATGCTGACTTTTCTTATGCTGGGGGTCAGCCAAAATGACCTAGCTATTTCCCTGAATGGGCTTAGGAGGATGCACCTTGTTTTTCCCTTTGTAGGAAATGGATTGCTGGATGTTTTTGCTCCAGGAAGATGTGCTGGGCCCTCCCTGAGAACTGATACACTCAAGTGGGGTTATGAACCCTGTGCCTTTTCTTAGTGGTGAAAGCTAGATAAGTTTGCTTTTTTTCACTGCAGATGGAAACCCATGCAAATTTGACTGCCTTATGGGTCTTTGAAAAGTTACAACCTGGAAAGTTTACATGGAGACTCATTAGATGCCAGTGTTCAAGTCTCAACAACTCACCCACATCACATGGTTTCTTCCTCACCTCACTCCTCCCATCCTGACCAGGTCATGCAGACACTTTCCTGCAGAATAAAGAACCTTCTCCCCATCTTGGCTCCATCTTCCCCAACCTAGGAAACATTGAGAGGTGGAGTTAACGCGGAGCACTGGAAAATCAAAGAGCAGGAGTGGATCTGCAGTGCTGGGCTGGAGCAGGGGAGAAGCTGGTAGGGAGTTCTCTGAGTTTGGATAGGGAAGGGCAGGTACAGAAAAGCAGGTACAAATTCCAAAGAACACAGAGAAAAGAGGAAAGAAGGGTGACTGGATATTTGGAAGGACACGGGCCACAGGAGTCCTTAGCTTCTGCAGTCTGTACTGCCAGAAAGTAGCAATAAAAACACACAGACAAAACAGCTCAGCTAAATTACTATTAAATCCAGGAGAGGTCCTTGGGTCAAATACTCTCTTGTGCACTTCAATCCCTGTCCAGTGACTGAAGAGACATGGGACTGTGAGAACTTGCTTCAGCACTGCCAACACACGGAGCCAAGAAGCGCTTTAGCCAGCACCATTGTGCGCTGATTTAACAGGGAAAGCAAGGGGAACGGGGCAAGCCTGACATCTCCATCCAACATATCCCACTCACAGCACCCACTGCTGCAGACATCTTCCCTGGAGGCACTCATGGAAGACTAAACACAGCTCGTCGCAGAAGTGGTAGCTGTGATGCCACCTCCCACCATAATCTGCAGACACAGCAAGCAGTGACAGAGCCTGACCAAGACCTCACCACGTTTCCTCTTCACCCTGCAGCACAGTGAATGCATGCTCCCTCAGAGGGGAGTACTCCAACCCCAGCCACACTGCAGAGGTTCACTGCTCGAGGGGGCAGAAGGAAAATACCAGAGGGGACAGGACTGCAGCCTATGTCTTTGAGACCTCAGTGAGCCATGGGAGCCCTTGGCTTGATCCCAAGACTGTTTATATTCTTTGCATGAAACAGTCATTGAGCAAATATCTTCAATAAGATGAATAAGCAAGTTATTGAGTATTTCATTGGGACACATAACTCCATTATTGCTAAGAGGCATGAGGTGAAATTATAGATATTCCTTGACTCCCATCCTATTACTAGTATGAGACAAAATGATACATGTGCTGATAAAAGGATTTGAAATGATGGTCTGTGTGTCAGAAGTGCCAGTAGTCAGAATTATTTTTAAAAGATTATATTAAAGCATAAATTAAAAGGCTATCCAGAAAGGAAAGTAGATGACTTCCAATAGGGTATAACATCTATCAAGGTTTAGCATATACTGTGTAGTTACTCTTAACGGGCTCAGTCTTTCTCATAGATTATTCAGATATTCTGTGGGAAGTCCGGCTGGATCCTCTTTCTATACCCTGTAAACCACAGCTGATAATATCTTTCCATTATATTCCTAAGGTGTAGCTATTTCATTTTTACCCAAGGGATCCCGGAGCTATTGTGTAGTCCCTAGAAAGCTTTAAAACAATTTGTCTGTGTAGCAATTCTTCTTTATTCCACCCTGTTGCACAAAATCTCACATTTTCTTAATTTGATCATATGAAATGTTTGGGCTTGACTACTGAAAGGAATCACAGTCTTTTAAAGGGAAAAAAAAAAAAGAGAGAGAAATGTCTTGAGAGGTTACGTGTTGTCTGTCTAACGCTTGGACAAACAGTGCTCGGACAATCCATTGCTTGATTAGGTACTAATTCCCTGTGGTTTATCTTAAAGGTACATAGTTCAGCCTTTTAGCAAGTTCAGTCTTAAAAGCAGCACATATATCTGGAAAAGCCAATAGCAAAAAAAAAGGAACAATGCTAATAGTCTTCCTACGGAGGATTTTGCCTCATAAATACTTCTAATTTTTCTTTCTTTTTTTTTTTTTTTTTTTTTTTTTCTACTGGGATTTCCACAAATTACACAAATAGACAGAGCATCTGCTGGGAGAACAGTATTCCAAATGACTGTTAACTGCCTAGAAACTGCCTGCAAATACATTTATACATTTTTGGCTTTATTATGCCTACTAATGACTCAGTGCTGAATTATCCATTTCTTTATTGGATATGAGGACAAATTAACAAAGCAAATGGAAGTGCTCTAGACTGAAATGCCTGTTATCTTGGGCCTGATCAATTGGTTCATTGAAGTTATTTCCTTTTCACCCTGACTTCCCAGAAAAACTCTTTGCTTCACCACAGGAAAATGATTTCTTCATTCACATACTATTATTCCTGAAGCTATTTGAGATATTTTTAAAACAGCATTATCTGGACTACATTCGGACTACATTTCAGCGTGGGATGGCTGAAAGAAGGTGTATCAGCATGATGGGAGCAGATCAAAGTGCTCACAAACCCATGATTCTCCACATGGCTGGTTGCCTCTGCCCTGGACAGAGTTGCTTGAGTGAGACGTAGCTCCTTCTGAAGCTTTCTTACCCATTAATTTTACCTGTTTTATTGGACTCACCTCAAGTGGCAAAAGTCTTCTGGCACTGTTAATGCTGGCAGAGCTTCCCCAGTGATGGCAGCCCTGAAGTCTGCCTGTGCCTTGCTCTCCCGTGTGTTCATGCCCTGCCTCTGTTGTGTGATGCTGCTGGCGCTGGTAACCAGGTCCTGGCAGGAATGCCGTAGCACAACTTGCTGCACTTGCACAGCTCAGGTTCTTGGTCCCAGATGAGGCTTTCATTTGCTGGATGAGGGCTTTTGCGTCCTGAGGCTGCAGAGCCAGGTGGGGCTGACTGTCAGATCTGAGGTTTAGAAGGTGTCCTGGCTTGAAGTTTTCTGTCCCACGTGGCAGATTTGCAAGGCTGTTGTATGATTTTTTTTCTCTGGATCCATGGTGGGCTGGTGGGGAGCACTTAAATTATAAGGGTTGCAGCATCAACAGGCTCCAGTGCAGCTGGTGGCTTGGAAAGTTTCTGACCAAGACGGCTGCTAGCTGAAAGGCTGAGTTCTGGCATGCTGACAAGACTTGGCACTGCGTCATCTGTAGCTGATCTAATTCCCTTTAGCTTCTCCCGGAGAAGAGCTGATGCTCACACTTCTGCCTTATGGGGTTTCCCAGTAAATGTAAAGACACAGAAGTCTTTATAGCCACCTTCAACTTCAACTTAAGAGTATACTACAGTCTACTATTGTCATGGGATCATAGAATTATCTAGGTTAGAAGAGACCTTTCAGATGATTGAGTCTACCCATCAACCTAACACTGACAAAAACCATCACTGAACCATGTCCCTCAGCACGGTGCCTACCTGTCTTTAAAATACCTCCAGAGATGGCGACTCCACCACTTTCTTGGGCAGCCTGTTCCAATGCTTGATAATGCTTTTTGGTGAAGAAATTTTTCCTAATATCCAATCTAAACCTCACCTGGTATAACCTGAGGCTATTTCCTCTTGTCCTATTGCCTGTTACTTGGGAGAAGAGCCCGACCCCCACCTCTCTACAACCTCCTTTCAGGTAATTGTAGAGAGGGATAAGGTGTCCCTTCAGCCTCCTTTTCTCCAGGCCAAACATTCCCAGTTACCTCAGCTGCTCCTTGAAAGACTTGTTCTCCAGACCCCTCGCTGGTTTCATTGTTCTTCTCTGGTCTCACTCCAGAATCTCAACATCTTTTTTTGTGGTGAGGCACCCAAAACTAGACACGGCACCCGAGGTGGGACCTCACCAGCGCTGAGTACACTGCTCACCAAAAAACAGACTTGAAGTCTTAGTAGGTAGTTTGAGCAAATAAATTTCACTACAAGTATTAATTGCAAATGGATTTCTTATTACATTTAGCCATGTTCTTGTAGCCATGTGTCTGTATCAAGTAAGAAGAGAGAAAGAAAGAAAACTGAAACCCCCATTTTTTTTTCCTTTATAAAGCAATGAAATAGGGCATGAACCTCTATAAATAAGCTTTAAATACAGAGAATAAAATCCTCCATTAACCTCCTCTTATATCTGTAAAGAATATGTTTTGACTGAGAAGAGTCTGTTTTGGCTGAAAAACAATGAAATGTGGCTGAGACCAGGAATACCTCCTGTGAGGAGTGGGAACTGAAGTAGCTTTTAATGCAGTGCAATCAAAAGCTCAAATCACAACTTCAATTTGAGTAACCCCAATTTAAGAAAAATCCCCAATGTGAATCTTCTCCAAAACCAAACTTCATAAGAAGGGACAACATGGCATTCCCATCTAAGGCTCCTGGATTTCAAAACTTGTGTGCCATCGGATGGGTCTGGGTTGTTGGATGCATTAGTGGGATTGTGCTGGCTCAGAACAATGAAATATCTTTGGTTAATAAAATTCACACTTTTGCTGAGGGCTGAGGTGGGACCTGGTCACCACTTACTTGCCATCTAAGCCTTTGGGCTTAAGTGAAACCTATTTGCCTTGTGCTGACTTTCTGCACAGGGGTGCATTTCATTCTCAGTCAGATCTGTCTGTGCAACATAACCCAAGAAGCAAAGAGGAATGAGAAATATCTCCCTCCATTCCCACAACATGTCCCCGATTTCCTCTTAAAATGTCTCTGATAATTGCTTTCAAATGCTGGCAAGTACGCACTCTTTGGAGGAGGCACTCATTCAAAGAAAATGTGCAAATCTCCAGGGTTGAATTTGGGTTTCAGAGTTCCCTAAAACAAACCCCTAAAAAATAAGAAGCTTTGCTATTTCTCTAATGAACGCATCTGAGGAACAAGATATATCTTTTTTTTTTTATTTTTTCCCAGTCTGACAGAATGAAACGTCAGTCCCAAGGAACATTTGCATGTAATTACATAGCTCATCTAGCGTTTCCTGATCAAGTGATATGGCATGCAAGCCAAGCACCATTGTACAATAAAAAAGACTAAATCCTTATTGCCAAGACTAACTTCAACTGCTCTTTTGGTTTCTTGGTGAAAATGCACTTTCAAGTCAGCTGATGGCTACACATTATTGCCCCGCTAAAAAGTTTTGCAAGGGCTATGCACTCTAAACTCCAGCTATTTCAATAATTCTTTCCTTTTGTTGATCTAAAGATGCAGAAGTCCCCATCTTCTTGTCATAACTGTCTTAACAAAAGTCTCTGGTGACAAATTGATTTTTTTCAACCTGCCAAGTTCCTGTAGTAGATTTAAAATGAAGCAATCTTTAATTTATTCTTAACATTTAATCCCAATAAAACACTCAAACAGCAGCTTCTGCTGGCATTCGGAATGCAGCTGTTTAATAAAATAGCAGCAGCAGTTCCAGTATGTGGATGGATGCATTTCTCTTTGTCTCTTTACACAATAGATTATACCCACGGTCAGCTGGGTGACATGGTTAACCCCAGAACTGGTTTTGCCATGGTGCATCTTGTTTGGATTATGATACTCAAGCCTTCACATACATACCAGCTCTCACTGAAGTCACCTTATGCCAAAGCTTAAGAGATAGTGAAGAAATACATCCAGTCTGGTGTTGCCACTGTATCAGCTTTAACTCAGCTTGTAAGGAAAACTTGCACACAGATACAAAGTGAAATTCAAGGTTTTCATCTCTTGTTTCCATAGGACACCCTTCAGAAGATTCTATCTGGGAATGAACTGTGAGCTAAGCTGTGTGGAGCTGTTCCTGTAGCACAGTGTTTCAGAAAAGAAATGTACTGTTACCTACAGAAATATAATTTCAAATGCCATCAAATCAGACACACATAATGCCAGTGAATATTCTCTGATTCTCAGAGCCTGCACTGGTTTTTGACATAGCTCACCCACATCGTAAGAAAGTTCACATTTTCCTGCTGTTCAAGTGTCCGATGCTGTCAGCAATGCTGCCAGCATCAACCCTGTTACTCTCCATAGAGCCTTTCACAATTGTAAAGCACATTTTTGTTTTCTTCCATCATAAGTTTTTTGTTCACTGTTGGCCAAATAATGTTGATAATAATCCCTTCTAGGGAAAGAAGTTTACAAGCCCAAGAATTACCTTTGTGTGTTGTAAGGCAACACAACCTCTAGCTCCCCGTGAGCATTTGTCATAGGAAAATGAAAGTGTTTAATGGTATTGACCAATGCTACATCCTCAGTCTTCTCTGAGAGCCCATAACTTTTGGTCATGGGTTAGATACTAGCCAGCCATGCATGCCACATTTATATAAAACATAGATCTTTAGTTCAAACTTTCCACTTTAAAAATACGTATATTGTTCTGGCATTTTTCAAGCAGCTACTACTAATTGCTGTACATATGTAGTACTTTTTCTGAATTAACCTCTCACATCTCGTAGAAAAGCCATGTGAGCGGAGGAAATTGCACATGGAACCTCCTATCTCTTATCAACAGCTTCTGACCTCAAAGAAATGAAGATAAAGGTGAATCAAAATCTTACCCAGAAATGTTGGAAGACCTAGACGTAAGGTTCACTGTCCTTTCAAAATGGTCAGATGCGAGTTTCCTCAGCCATGGCCAGACATAAAAGTGTTAAAGACAAAATAAGGAAGACAGGTCTGCAAGATCTGAGTTTGAGCTGAAGAGGAAACTATGGAGACAACTGCCATCAGACTGACCTGTTTTGTCTCCTGATTTCTTTGCAGTTATCCATCTGTCTCTGTCCATCTGGTGACCCTTGCCTTCTACTTTGATTGCAAGCTCTTGGGACTTCTGGAGCTTCTGGGAGTTTGGGATTTTTGGAGCCTGTACTGCACTTGGAACAACTCCACGTGTCCTAGTCATGAGCAAGGGTCCCTCATGTGAAGGTAGTGATGGACCAGAATTCCCATCCTTTGGGATATCCTGGTGGTGGGACTATTTTTTCTTCTGGAACCAAAAGCAGATATTTCTCACAGAAAGGAAACTATTTAAAAAAAAAAAAATAATGAGCACCATTAAGATATTTTATCTGAATGATACCAAACACAGGTCTGTTAAGTATTACATGTAAGAGAATCAGCATAGTATTAACAGTTGTTAATATGACCTAAGAGTCTAAGAAAAATTAATTGAAATGCCAGTGACATAGCAAACCTTTTTATCTTTCAAGGTAAGAAAGATTTTGTCTTACTGTAACAAAATGTTTCAGTATCACTAAAATAAAATTATAGTGTCACAATTACTCGTTTCAACTCGTTATCTTTGAAAACATCGTAAGAGTTGACACATTCCTGCAAAACATTTCATAATGATGAAACCACACTTATTGGATAGGAAGCTGTTCTTGCAGAAATGCTCTACCTCACAGTTTAGCTTTGGCGTGATGCTGAAACTCTGCATAGTGAAATCATGAGAGGACTTGCATTTGCAACAACTCTGGTTGGAAGAATAACTTGGAATGAGCGAATAACAAAACTCCTGAATTAACATCCAAGATGGATCTAAGGAGACAGGGCTCCAGCCTTCAATTATTTTCAGCTAAGCACCCACACAAAACCTGGAGAAAGCTATGCATTGTAGTGAAATACATGCAACTAGAATAAGGAACAAAACCAACTCCTTTGTGCCCAGACACAAGCTCACTCATGCAACTAGAATAAGGAGCAATATCAACTCCTTTGTGCCCAGACACAAATTCACTCTTTTTTTTTTTTTTTAAATATCTGAAGATCCTTGAATAAAAGCATTGTTATTAAAGCAGTATCTGGTAAATTATGTAGTTATGACCATTGACAATCTGCCATGCAGAGGGTTTAAAAACTACAGCTATTCCTTTTGCCTGTCGCATAATTTTGCAGGAGGGAGAGAAGTTGGTGGTCCTGCCCATTCCCGCCTCCCTAACTCATGCCCAACACTTCAGAGAGATCAGAGATTAATGCACTGTGAAAACACCAAGTCCACTGTTTCCATAAATGAATGGAAACCAACAACATTCAAGAAAGAACAAAATGGGAATGCTGGGCTCTCTGCAGAGCTTTGTGTTCATCATACGCAAAGCAGCTTCACGAAAGCACTCGGTGTCATTCTCTGAGCTCTCCAGCATCTCAGTCTTGGCTCAGTGTGTAAGTAATAAGTGGCTAACTTTTCTTATCTTTTCTTATTAAAAGAGAGAGAGAGAGAAAGAAAGAAGCGACAAACCCAAACTGATTCTGATCCAAGGACCCTTTTCATCTTCTGTAAAAGATTTGCATTTTTTGGCCATGTAGATAATTTCATTTTAAGAGACTAACATCATAAATAACAGCCCAGTTTCAAAAAATATGAACTGCATCTATTGAATATGGCTCACCTCCACAAGTCTAAACTAGGCTATGAAAATATAACAGACCCAATTCCATGAGACAGCCATGAAAGACAATGCACTGGGCACACATATTTTGTCTCTCAGGACACTGCTGCTGGAGCGCTGTGTGAGAGCGGGCATACCTCCTTTAGGAAGTCAGCTCAGCTGTAGAAGTGCCAAAAAACAAGAAGCCTTTAGCTGGGTGATTCATCACAGCTTCCTTCAGAGCTCTGGCTCCCCATACAGACGTCAAAGGGACATTCAGAAAATGGTCCCTTCCTACTTCTTCCCACTCCAGGGAACTGGAAACGTCATGACAGTGTGGCAGGTCTTCCTGCCATGGGGCAGTGAAGAACCTACAGCCAGCCCAGACCATGCCACCCTCCCAAAGTCCATAATCTTTAAAGCCTCTTCTGGCTTGGATCACCCAGTATCTCTGGGAGGAGATCTGCTGGGCTCACATTCATGTTTTTTATTTAATGGCCAGCAGAGCTGCTGTCCAGTGTTGGCACAATGGCAGCACCCTGGTTAGCCCCCATTCAGCTCCCCTCCATCCAAAGAGTCGCGGTGCAGACCTCGTGCCCTGGGGGTGTGCCCAGCACGGGACAGGATGGGCCAAGTCCCCACAAACCTTGGTTGGAGAAATGGATGAGTGATGGAGCCAAGAGACAGACAGGGAAATACCAATGTCCCAATCAGAAAGCTCTGCTTTTGGGGTCCTTGTTTTTTCTAATGGGCTCCATTAAACACTCCCTGGAGAGAGACTACCTTAAGCACCTTGGTATGGAGGACCTCTTCTCCACCATGTCCATTACTGTCACTGCTTGTCAGCATGCTGCTTGCATCAGCTGTTTGTTTGTTCCTCTGCCACTGATGCTCTCTAATCAGTCTCTGGCCAGTTCATCCTAAGTAGCCCCTCGCTGCCTGTGTGATACTTTCATAGCAAAGTCAAACCAGGCAGAACAGACTTGATACTTCAGGTTCTGATCCAGGATGGAACCAGTGGAGAGCACCAGGACAGCACAGACTGGGGTGGTGGGACCCAAGATCTCCTCCTATCATAAGTTCTTGCACTCTGTGTGGCCTTAAGAACATTACAATAATGCTAGACCAGGCTGTGATCTGAATTACAGACAAGACCATTAAATCTGTTGAATTCACACATAAAATGTGCTTGTAATACTTCATGAGGCCCTCTGATATCTGCACAGTAAAGGTGCGAGGGAAACAAGTACAGTTATTCATGGAGATCCAGAAACCAGAGCCAATAATTGACTTTTGTCTGTCTTCAACCCTAAAGCAGGTAAAATTTGCCAGTTTTGGCAGAGTTTCACCATCAGCTTTGGTTCAGCTGACCTTAATCTCCTGGAAAGCAGGAATTCACAGAAAGAAACCCTATATATGTGTGTGTGAGAGAGTGAGTGTGAGTGAGCTGCTGCCCTCCTGAATTTCAATAGCCCGTCTTTAGTTCACCTGCTTTCTCCCCAGGTCTAGCCACATGAACAGCTTGCCACAAGAAATGCTAAGGTGCAAATTAGCAGCGCATCAGCTGCTCCACAATAACTGTGTGAGCTTGCAAGCCACGATGGATGCAAGGCAGCCCAGCCCTTGCTCTTTGACAGTTTGACAGTTAAGCTACTTCATATTTAATGCAAGGGCTTATCACAGCTACCTCACGGGGCCAAACACAAGCACAAGTTACCGCAGACTAGCTGGCATGCTGTAAGTCTGCACCAGATATCACAACTTGCTTTAGAATTAGGTTGCTGCTGGGCATGAAGATGATGAGAGCAGCAAGACTGGCTCTGGGCTCCTCAGGTCATAAAGCCTTGCTTGCACCCCTGGTTCTGCAAGCGCCTGCAATGTAGCAATGCTCTCAATAACCAAACCTGGGGCTGCATTCAATGTGTGTCTCCTAGGGTGTCCAGACAAGCTTGGTGCACCACAGAGCCTCTCCACCTTGCCAAGTGGCTCAGCAGCACCAAAGGTGCAGCAGTGCTGGCTGCACATCTTGCCAGGGATTCACCCAGCCCAAAGTCCTTACATGTCAGCCCATGCTGCATAGGTGTGCTCCTGGGCTCTGCTTTGGGGGCACCAGGCATCTCTGCAGATTGTGGGGTGTTCAACCTGTGCTCTGAAGGCCAGATGTCAGGTGTCCTATGAAGAACAGAGGCCACCAGAAGATAGCCCTCATTGTGGTATGAAACCACTAAGGTCAGGTTGAACTCAGAGGTCCTGCCTCTTGCTCCTTCTGCAGTCCTATGAACCTTTGAAGTCCCTCTCCCTGCTCATGTGGTCCCACAGTCCCCACCTCAGCCTAGCTCTGCACTCCCATTACCCCCTGGGAACCATGAGGGGACAGCAGCACCCGAGGATTGTAGCTGTATGGTACATTTTTGATTGCAGAGTTGAGAACCTCAAGTTATCTCTGCTTGGATTGCATCATAGTGACTTGTTTCAGTGGGCATGTTCCTGTTTAGGGATCTGCCTACCAGCCTTGGTGGGAGAACACTCCAAAACATGGTAGATAGGGATAACCATCATGAGACATGCTCCCAATATCCCCAAATTAAATGATCAATGTAAAGAATGTAGATACAGTCGCAAGGACAAGGAGTTACAAATCCTGAGTCTACCATTCTTGGCCTTCCACAGTGACATAAAAAAGCCAAAATTTTATGAGAGTGATTGCTAAACCAAGATTGATTTCTTCGAGGTGTTGCCTCAAGTCTAGCTCTGGTGAATTTCAGGCACGAATGTTCCCTGACAGTGAAAAAGCCTTTTCAGGTGTCTCAAGCCAGGCATCCCAAATCAGCGACCACTTTTGAAAATAAAAACGTAGGTCTGGGAACCCGTTCCCACTAAGTCTTGTTTATGCGAGTGCACGGCTACAATGGACTGCTTGTCTGTGCAATGGCCAGACTCTGAGCAAGGATTTGCAGACTCAGCCTCCTAATCGCAGCCAGTGGAATCCTGGCCCCACTGAAATCAAGGGAATTTTCCCTTTTCACTTCAGCTGGGACCTGGATTTCACCTTCTGTGTTCCCACCTACAAAATGCGATTAACCAGGCTGCTTTTTTCACAGCAGTTTGGGAGTCTATAGCCATTAGTGGCTACAAAGCATAATTTTATTTCTTAGGGTGGAAGCTGCTGTTGAAATCCAAAATGTTGTTAATACAGCTTTTTAAATCACATCTTTTCTTGAGCGTTTTGCAAACAAGAAAACAAAATGCCTGAAGCTCCCCAAAATGAAATAACTTCACCTTTAGCACTTGAACTTGGAAGTACCATATGTCAACATGGGAATGCAAAGTCTGCATTTCATGAGCTGCAAAAACTCCCTGGGGGAGATCTAGGGACCGCCAAAGGTTCTTTGGGGGACTCTTTTTTGTACTGAAACTGGGGAACTCTCAGCGGGCTTACCCAGCTGCTGGAAATTCTTCCACAGACACTGATGTGCAGCACTATTCCAAAACAAATATCTCCGAGTCCCACACTTCATCCATCTGTTTCGCATTTCAAGGAGTTAGTGTTCCACACACAAGTGTGTTAAGAGACCGAGAGAGCAAGCTGGACCAACAAAGGCTCATTAAAGAAGCAGGGAAAAAAAGAAAGAGGGGGGAAAAATAAAAAAGAAAAAGAAGGGAAGGGAAGACAGAAAGAAGTTATTTTCCAAATATTGTATGCAGAGCTGTTGGGCAGGGTTAGCATGGAACTGCAAAGGCTGGTGAGAAACCAGAGGATCTCCCCCCTAAAATCCTTCGATATATCTAAACATGAAGTCCCTGTTCAGAACAATACAGAGAGCCCAAGCAGAAGCACATTAATGTCAGGGGGTAGCACAAGTGAAATTTGCCCCCAGTGTCAAATCATCAACTGGAGAACAGTTACACCAGGAGTGAAGGACTCTTCAGGTTCCTGTCACTGGACCTGACTTCTGCTACATTTAAAGTCATAAAAGATACCTGGTGCTGACCAATAAAAATTAAAAGCAAAGTCAGAGTAATTTTTGTAGTTCCCTAGGTCTGATCCAAACCTTTCAGACTGCTGGAAACCCAAGTGAACTGCTCCACAGCTTTTGTTTTCTGTAATTGTCCCTCACACAGTGCGCTGTGGGGACTGCTGAATGCATTTCATACATTTTTTGGCAGCAGCATCCCGTGTTGTGTTAAGGGTTCATTAATCTGCTTGCCACTAGGCCCCTGTGAAAAGAGGAAATTGTTTCACACTTGCTGAAAGACAGAGAAAAGAGTTTATGGAGGAAGGAGAAACAGATTAAATGGGAAATGCAAGCGATAGAGAGACAGGTTTGGGGTAGTGTTTTGTCACGTCTCGAATCGTACAAAGGCTAACATGTGAACTCGGGGAATGCGACAGACTTTTGTTCAGGGAAACTGTGCTACTGTGTCATTAATTAGCCCAAGACGGGAAATTTGGCTGCAGCTCATCTCTGCTCAGATTGTGTGAGCTGAAACAATCGGGGCCCATTTCCAGGCTAAGATGGCAAAGGAAATGAAGGGGGCGTAAGAAAGATATTTGTAAAAGGAGCAAGTAAAGAGTAAACTGACATCGTGAATCAAAGAAACAATCATTTCAGGGGAAAGAGTATGGTGGGTTGGGGAGCAACGATTTTCCTGATAAAGACAGGGTGGTACTGGCACATGTTATGTCTGCCAAATGATGTCCAGCCGCTTGAATGGCTTCACTCAATTAACTCAGTCCAGACTCTCTGTGTGGTACCCAAGGCATCCCTGCAGCCCAGGTTCAGAATTACAATGCCCTCGAGGCCTGGAGATACATTTCAGCTCCAAATATGCTTTCTAAGCCTTCATCTAAACTCCCTGACACACAAAATGGGCTGGAAAGAGCACAGGATTCCTGGGTTTGACACCACTGTGTGGGTGTAGATGGCTGGAAGGAAACACCAGGGGAAACGTTCTCCCAGCTGGGCTTAAACCATGTAGTTGCCCATTGGTAGCATCAAGTCCTCTGCAGAGGCAAAAGCAAGAGCTGTTGTCACCACTTTTTGCAGCAAACAGCTCTTCAGGAACAGTCCTGTGTGTCCCACTGGCTTGGATGCATTTTGTATAGCTATACATACATTTATGTACATACATAAGGGCTGCAGGATCAGGGCCAACACTGTGCTGAAGCAGTGAAGATCAGACATGCATTTCACAAAAAATAAACAAACTGCTGTGGTTTGAGTTTACAAGCCTATCAAGCGTCCCTCTAAAGATGACTTGAAATTCTGATAAATGGCTTCAGCCTTGCCTCACACAAAAATGTGCCAACCAGGGAGGGCTTTAGTTTTTCTCAGTGATTACGAGCTGGTTAGGCAAAACAAAATTTGAGAATAATTTAGATTGGGAATAATCTTTTTTATCTGAACGATAAAAATACAAGACTGGAACTGCTCAGTAAATTCTCATTGTGAACTAATAGTAATCAAGAGCTTCTTCCCTTGCTCTTCATGAATTTTAATAGAAGCAAAGTAGTTGCACTGGCCAGATGACAATAGGATTTGTGGTATCAAGTTATACGCGTTTTAATATTTTTTGGCTGATTCTGAGTGCAATCGCCTCTTACATGGAGCCACTTGAACTTTACCCATAGTTCAGCTGCTTAGAAGCAAGGTCATATATGGTTGACTAAGAAACAAGGGTGTTTAACATTTCACCTTGTGCTACTACTTCAAGGTAGTTAGGTTGGTACCTCTGCAGGAGGAGAGGATGTTTTCTTCAAAACTCTAATAAATGTTTCTGCCTTAACCTTTTCATTCTGCGGTGCCCTGTCTGCTTGACGGTGTTTAATTTCTGCGCAAAGGTAAAGGAACACCAGACGGGCAGATGTACTTGCACATTGATGTTACACATAGCATTTGGCAAGACACACCTCACCCTTGCTCATCTCAGGAGTGGGCCATTTAATATTTTTCCTTCTGTATTGGTGTTTCATAGAACTTTGCAATAGGCCAAACGAACAGGAATAACCCATGGCATTATGCGTCCCACCACTGAGTCACCGTTGGTAGGACTGGGATGGAGTTGTGTGTTCCTCTACCACAAAAGGGCCTATAGTTTCTCAGATACTTGATTGGCTGTTAAATGAATGGCTAGCACTTCGCTCTCTGTAGCGTGTCGTGATTAATTCATCTCCTTCTCATACCCCGCTGTACACGTTGTAGTGGGCTTCATTCATGAACCGAAAAAGACCTGAGTAATGCTCCCCTACTCACAATTTTGTTTCTCCATAGAAGGTCACAAAATATACCATGGCTGCAGGTGGTCTTATGTAAACAAAGCAATCTGGCCAGAGTTCAAGGCTCAGCAATATAATATTGTCAAGTGATCATTTTGTTGAAATAGTTGGATGCCTATAAAACATCTGCAAATGCTAAATTTAAAATACAAATAAAGCCCAAAGTTGGAAACTCTTCAGACCTCTGGTGAAAACATTGTTTTGTAGAACACAGCTCCTCTTGTCCCATGTAAATCTAATGTTGAATGTGGACAAACAGCTTAGCTCCTGATACTGCCAAGAAAATGGGCTTTGCATGGGTGCAGAGCTCTTTTATTCCTGCAGGATCATAGCCCAGCTTTCCAGAGAAAAAAGTGATGGGAGAGCAATAAAAATCAGCTTGGGAAGTGGGGAGAGAAGGCTCAGGGTGCTATTCTTGCAGATTGTGAAACCTAAATTAAACAGAAGAATGAAATCATCTTTCTGTTACTTATTTAGCACTTGGCTGAGACATTAGACCCTGTCCTGAGAAAAGTCCATAAATGGTATCACCCCAGGAGCAGAACGGTGAAGGCATTAAGTCATGGGGATGCTCATGTGAGATAGAGCTCCCTGCTGACTTTCTGCTGGCCCAGGAAGGGAAGGTCCCTGACTGCTGGAGCAGAGGGAGATGAAAAGGCCACCTCAGTATGCCCCCACTCCTGTTTGTTCAACTGAGCACAGCGAAGCAAAGTAAGGGATGGAACCAAAGCTTCCTCAGCTCACTATCTACCTGCTCCAGACAGGTTGAGGGCTTGCAGCAGGGCAACATCTACAGAAGGAGCAGTGGGAACTGAGGGGCGGAAAAGTCAGGAGCTGGTGATTTAGGAGGATACAGGAACTTCCACAGGAAAAGACTTAAAAAGGGCAGCTGCCACCTCACCTCACCCTGGAGATGAAGGATAATATGGTTAAAGCCTCCCTGTAGGTAACCAGCAGGATCCCATAGGTTTTGATTTAGCACTTCACAAATCTGAACTGGGAGAGAGGAAAAGGGAATGGAGAGATTTTATACATATTTTTCCGTGTTTGTTTTTCAGCCCTACTGACTTTTCAGCTAACTGCCTTACTCACATTTCCCAAGTTAGACCTACTCCTGAATGCTGGGGGTTGGAGGACAAAGTCGCTTTGCTGCTCTCAGCACATCCACAGCAATCTCTGCCGTGGAGGAGACACTGTGCATTGAAACAGCAGGTGGTGTTGCAGGTTAGGAGTGAGCTACAAAGCAGGGTTTTGCTCAGCTCTTGACTGCACAATGTCTGGCTCCAACCAGCGCTATTAGTCTCTGAGGCCCCGTCCAAGCTACAGCTTGAGCCGCGCTTTCGCTCGCAGCTGTGCTGCGTTCAGAACCGTCAGCAGAGGTTTCCTGGCACGGTTTTTGCTATCCAGCTTTGCAGCCTGGGATTTCTCTAACAATTGTGTGAGCCGAAATCATGCTCTTGACTGTCCCTCTGGGTAATATGTCACTTAATTGGTTAATACGCTTATAACATCGCTTAAAGTCATAGCGGACGTGGACACAAATGTCTTTGAAAAGCAGCTTCAAATGCAATTATAAGCCTTATTGGCTTTTAACAGAGAGGAAAAAAATCCCCCCTGCTATTGCTGGTGCAGGTGATCCTGTAGATGGGGCAAGAAAGGCCTTTGGCATTTTTACCATTGCACCAAGTTGTTGTTTCAAGCAGTGTGTAATGAGATTTTTCTCCACTGGGCAGCCCTGAGCAAGGAGAGGTGATGCTGGGTTTCCAATACCTTCCACTGCTGGAAGTACCCTCTGCCCTGTGGCTCTCCTGAGGTCAGCCAAAGGCTGTGGAAAGTGGGCAGCATCCGAGCGCTGTACACCCCGTGGAGCACCAAGATGGCCATGGCTGTGCTGCCGAGCCCTCCAGCAGCCCCGGGTGTGTGAAATATTTCGGATGTTGCATCTGTGCTAGAACAGGCATCTCCCCCAGTTCCCATGGTGGTCTCCCAGGGGAGCAACAGTGCTGCCCATGGGCTGCTGCAGCCAGAGCATCACCCCTCCTCTCAGCCAGGGCACCCTGGTCACATGAGGCGTAACTCTCCTGTGACAACTTTCAGTAATGGATATATAATTCACCAAATTCTCTCTTCCCAGTTACCAGACAAATGACCGGTGCTTACCTGAATTTTCTAGAAGTGTAAATATCCCACAAGTATTAAGCAGATACTGCTCTCCCGCAGCCTACAGCCACCGCTGCCCTGCAGATGCATACAATTCATTCCTTGTGTGAGAAAAATATACACATTAATGATATATTCAAACTGTAACAAAGCAGTTAATTCATTTGCTAATACATCTTTTCTGCTTTAGAGCCTATCAAGTAATGAACATTTAATGACCCATTCATTTTCCTAAGAACTGCTACATGGCACGGTGGAATCAATACAAAAGATGACCATTTTCACGCATCAGATAATCTTATCTACAAGGTTAAGATAATATTATGTTAATGTTTCCTGCATTATCTTGCATGCTTTTGACTCCTTTGAGAGGGATTCATTTGGTTTTAGCGGCTTTTGCAAGCATTTTTCCTTCCTGGATGATTTCTGTTCCATTTTAGCTTTACAATTATTCTCTGCACTTGGTCAGATCTAGTAAACAGTAATGAAAAAACAAACAATCAGAAAAAAAAAACCCACCAGTGCAGGCAAATGTTATATTTGTCCTGCTTTAACCTCCAGTCTGCTCTGTAAAGCAGACCTGGAGAAGACAGCAAAGAAAGGCCAAGCTGCGGCTGAAGTATGGCTCTTGAGCTCGCTTCCGAGTGCTTGCTATGAATAATAATTGAACATAAATTAAAAACAAACAAAAACAAACTAAAACCCCTTCAGACTAATATCCCTCTCAGCCTTCAGCTCATTCAAAGCCAGGCTTGGAAGGCACAGAGGCAATGCTGTCCACGTGTGGATCCTCTCGCAGGAAGGACCGGGTCCCCCTTCATCTCCACCCACGCCAAGGATGATGCACCATGGGCTAGGGGTGGCATCCCAGGGAGTGCTCTGCTGTGGAGTTGTGCTCACATTTGGCCACAGAGGAGCATTCTGGATAGCATGTGTCCGTAACATGCAAGCATGACTGCAATAACCTCCCTGCCAGCAGTGGCAAACCTATCTAGAGGTGCCGCTTGGTGTGCCCCATGCTATAACTCTGAGGTGTACCCAGAGCCCTCACATACATTCGTGGTAGCTACATAATATTCACCTTTAGGAGTCCCTGAATACTTGTTGGTCTGTGTAAATACAACCCAAAGGCTCGTTATGGTCTGTTGGGTCAAAACACAACGTTTTTTAAAAGTCCCTAAGCACGGATTTTATCAACACACCTCAACAGCCCCAACAAGCGTCTCTCTAACACGCCAGATAAATAGCATCCCTTAAAACATCTCTGAGCAGCATTGCACAGACAGCTGCACACAAGGTCACACACAGTAGCTGGGCTCCATGCAGCCACAAGTCCAACTGTTGGCTGTGGAAACGAAGGGTGTTTTCACCAGGGTCACCTCCACTTTCCCCGGGCTCCAAATGAAACCAAGCCCAGACTAAGCTCCGGCAGCCCAGCTACAAAAGCACATGGCTGAATAAAACATCACCACTTCCATCTCACTGTGTATTTCTTTTTTTTAATTGCTTCTTCCCACAAGTAGCACCCAGGTTTATACGACCTGGCAACAGGTCTGAAAGCACGGACCTGCACAGAAGGAGAGTGGGAAAGAGGGGACCTGGCACATCCAGGCACCCCCTCATCGCACACTCCCGC
The DNA here is from genome assembly GCA_013398155.1 of Pedionomus torquatus. Taxonomy (NCBI): domain Eukaryota; kingdom Metazoa; phylum Chordata; class Aves; order Charadriiformes; family Pedionomidae; genus Pedionomus; species Pedionomus torquatus. The sequence goes on along the minus strand of VZRU01001312.1, from coordinate 228,586 downwards.
AGGAGCCACCGGCCAAGAAGCTCCCTCTGCTCTGTACAACTCTTTCATACAGCAACCTGGCAGAAAGAAATATTTGCAAAAACTGGAAAATGAGCTGGCAAAGCCAAAAAAACTTGGCAAGCAGGCTCAGTTTGGTGTTCCGCAACCGCCTGTTTCTCAATTCTGTCCTTCTTGTGCGTGTGCTGTCTACCATCTCTGACCAACTCCTTAGCTGCTGCCTCTCTAAAACAAATAAACAATTTTATTATGAAATGAGCACTGATACTGCTTTTTCAAGCTAAGTTCCACATCAAGGCAGCAGGGCTTGCTGACTTTTGAAGGTATAAACACCCTCCCACTGCCAGCCAGTGCTGCCAGGTCTCCGGTTTTCTTCTGGGTCTTGCAGTCCTTGATGTGCTTCCTTCAGCCCCAAAAGCCTGCAATCCACAAAGCTCAGCTTTCAGGCTGACGATGCCTTCAGTCTCTGAGAACTGGAAACCCTGGAAAGAAGCACCAATCCAAACCTACAGCTCCAAAAGCAATGGATAAAAGTAAAGAATGGCAAATGTTCTTGTTGGTGCTGTTTTATCTGGAGGAGACAAACTTGCACACTCTAAAGGAGATACAGGTATTAGAGAAACAGTAGAAGGAAAAATCAGTTTGTCATTTTATCACAAAAGTTATTTTTCTGTCTTTAATTGTAAATCCCACTGATTTTTTTTTTTTTTTAACCTGAACACTGCAATTTCATTTCAGGGTTTTGCCACAGTGCATAGAAGTGGGAGACTGGAACAGACATACATTGGCCATCCTGACTACAGGTAAAAGAAATATGAAAACAAAACTGGGGGGAAAAAAAAAAAAGCTTTTGTTTGTTTTATGTTTACACAACACTAGTATTGTAACTCTGCTGAGAAGCCAGTAATTCTGTATGATGACTCCTATCTGCAGGCAGCTCTAGCAGGACAGGAGATGTAATCAGATGGGCATCTCTGGGGACACTTCCTGTAGCATAAAGAATTTTATCCTGTCTGAGCACACATATCA
>VZRU01001312.1:185816-227428 GCA_013398155.1 Pedionomus torquatus | reverse complement strand
GGAGAGGAGAGGAGAGGAGAGGAGAGGAGAGGAGAGGAGAGGGTTTCTTGCATGCAGGTTTTTTCACATTGGTCCTTCAGATTAAGCGATGCTAGATAACAGGGTTATGGAATGTAGAGTGGGAGGAGAAGGAACCCCTAATTTCAGATCTAAGTGGCTAGCTTTGAGGGGATTATTGTTCACATAAACATGTAAGGTGCTTCCATTGGCTTCCTGTGAGTTTGGATCAGATCCTTTGTCAGTGGCTAAAACTACCTGATTTAGTGAAGCTTGCAGATGAGTAGAGTGAAGGATTCTGCTTGCCATGGAAGAGTAGAGAAGCATAAGCCATAAGCAAAGCCCCAGTTGCAGCAGGAGGACCTAGGAGCAGCCTGCACCACTGAAATGAGCCACAATGATTCTATTAAGACAAATATACCCCCCTCCTCTGGGGAGAAACCATGTTAGAGCCTAAAAAGCCTTCCAGCAATAACTATACTTCTGTAGTGTTATTGCACAACCTCTGCTGTAAAAGGGGCTGGGGATGGGGAGGGAACCAAAGAGAATACTGTAAAAAATGTCGCCTTGAAATGAGGAGAAACCCCTTGACAATTGGATGATTGGTTAAAATTAGTCCCACTACACAAAAGCAACTGTTCCGATCAAGCCCATGAGAATTAATCTCTAACACTGAGGAATAAAAACAGATAGCAAGACAGGTTGAGAACACAGTTTTTACATAGCTCCACAGATCAAAACTGTCTACTATTGCTTAGAATAACAGTGACAATTACTGGGAAGGGATTTTAAAGGAACAGGCACTGGGGAGGCCCACAGGAAGAAAAAGGAAAGACTGAAGTTCTCGACAGCAAGGCTGAGGACAAAAAAAAAAAAAAAAAAAAAAAAAAAAATAATAAAAAAAAAAGAGACAGAATGAACTTTTCCAGAACACGCCAGGAAGGAAAACTATGTGAGATAGGGTCTTTGCAGCTAAAAATCCTGACAGGAAATGGAAGTTTGGATGACTAATTAAAATTGATGAAAACGAGGCAAAGACAGATGAGTTCTGTTTCTACTCTTTCAGTAACTGACAAGGCAAATGCCTCGGTTTTGCCATCTATAGCATGTGTGGGCTAATCAGTTCTCTGTCAACAGCAAGGCAGTCTGGTATTAGAAGTAGCTCAAAACTGCTGGGACAGCCTTTGGTGGTAGGTGTTGTATGGATTGTACCGGATTTATTTCCGGGGCTGCTGCTTCCAGAGCTGCATCTACGAATGCATGGGACAGTCCAGGAAAGGGACCTTCTGCCTGTTTCAGCTCCATGCTCTTAACCTCACTTCTGCAAGCAGTACCTCCTAAACGTAAAGGAACACTTTCCTTTGTCCTTACTGATGTTTCTAGAATTGCCTTCTCCACTGGCTGTAACAAAATGAGTCCCCTACTTTTTCCACCCTCCTTACATTCTCTCTGCTCCTTCTTTTTCCACAGTCTGATCAGGAATTGGCCTATTGTCTTTCAAGCTTATGTGAATTGTTGTTGTTCCCCCTTACACAGTGGATCCTCATTGTTAATATGTGAGTTATATGATTACCCACAGCTGGAAATTCACTTCTGTAACCATATAGCTATTTCCTGTATTTTTAGAAATGGCTTTTTCCAGCCCCTCTCACATCTAATCCCAATAGTACTAGCTTTAAATAGAAACTTATATTTATCTACAAAGTACTGAGTCCTGGCACCCCTCAAGGGACATAAGAATCATTCTCCATCTCACATATATGACAGCTCTACAGAGATTGGTTTGTGATGGGAAGAAGGACCTATAGCTTGGCCATTGCTCTTCTGTGAATGGGCATCACAAGCACCTTTGTTCTCTTGGGGCACGTAATCAACCTGCCACCTAAAGCCTGTGCTTAGCGTTCCACTCAGTTTCTCTCTAAAGTACAAGACATTGCTTGCCAGAAACATTTTAGTTACATGGAGCGCTGCACCAGATAGGAAGCTCATTTGCTGTTTTTACAGCTATCAATCAGCAGCTTTTACTTCTGATTTTGCTCAGAAGAGCTCTACCAGGTGGCCTGACATGAGTCTATAGGACAGAAACTGATGGTTATTTGTGGAAGATGTGGAGACACTGGTACGTTTGGTCTTAAAGACTAGAAGGAAGAGAGTGATGAAGAGTACTAAAACAAAGGCAGGATCTAATGCAACAAAGGCCAAGAGAATAGATCACAGCCTGCATTGCATGTTCCTCCATTATTAGAAATACTTTGTGATAGAAAGGTAAACACAGTACCAGCACACAATTTCCAATCACTGCAGGGCACTGCCACATCCCTACAGTGTACATGTCAGCTAGAGGAGAAAACAATATATTAATATATTACCCTAAAAAAATAGTGTGGCTATTAATGGTGTGCATAAATGACCTATGGGGTAATAACTGAAAGGTTGTCTTATTTTGCATATGGACAACTCAAGAGGAGCAGCACAGGATGCAGGACATGCAAGAGCTGGCAGAAGCACCTAGCAAGCCTGTAACTTCTGTCCCTCTATCATTTGCCCAAGATATTGTAGATGACTCTGACAGCTATCAGTGATTCTTATCTCTCCTTCCTCCTTTTCCATTAAAGTTGGTTCCATAGGTACCATAATAATATGTGTGTAAAGGCCTGACAAAATTCACAGAATAGTTAGAGTTCAAAGGGACCTTAAAAATCCTCTAGTTCCAACCCCTCTGCTATGGTTACTTAAATTGTCAGTACAAGCAAAATTATCTAGCTGAAGGTCTTTTGTTTTTTGATAAATATATAACTGAAACAGACTGAAGAAAAGACCCATTGGTCATATGGCCTAAAGAAAAATACCTTTTTTTTTGCTGTTGAGATTACATAGTTGACTTGTCTCAATTCTATAACTCCAAAGACAATAACTGCAAATGAAAATAAAAGGTGTGAAGCATACTCAAAATATATCCTCACCTGACTGCAGGAGGTGTGCTTCTTGCTACCACCCACTATTCAAGAAACCAGAAGACAGGTTTTAACTTATCCTGAACATAAGCAAATCTAAATATCCTTAGGTTACATCTAAATATTACAATGAGCAGGGCATGCATACCCTTACAGAAAACGCAGAGGTAACGTCAGACCAATTGGTATGTCTCCTCAGTGTGAAACTGCCTGAATGCATTAGCTTGGGACCAGCTACATTAAAGTCACTTTTGCGTGGAAACACAGTTACGCTGTTCCTGGATCAAATATCGGTTCATATTGTGGGAGACATCTGCATCTCTGCCCCACACCCTGAGCTCCTCTCATGCCAGGGGGATGCTGCGCAGGACACCCTTTGTGCAGAAGCAGCAAGTTGTCATAAAGCTGAGAGAACGCTCCCTGCTCATCTGACTTCTGCTGTGGGATCTTTTCTTTTAGGGCCTTCTTACAAAGACATATAACATGAAAAGGCTCAATTTTCCACAAAGAGATATTTTGCCGTACAAGTGTTCCTGTGAAGGCATCATTTCATGACTGCCCCTGTTCAATTTAGAGAATGCGTGCAGGGAGGAGGGGTTAAAAATACTTAAGAAGAAAGTTTCCCCAGAACTACTCCCTGTTGAGTACACAGGGGGGATAAGCTTTGGCAGTTTAGTTTTAAACAAGAGATAACATCAAATAGGCCCATGGGACTGGTTCCAATTATCAACCCAAACAAAAAGAACAGCTGCACCCAAAAAGGCCCGTGCTTACAGTCGTATTTCATTTTAACCACATTACAAAGAAAAAGTCTCATGATATACAAGGCTTTCGGGTTTTCTTTTTAATTCCACAACGTATTTAGTAAGTCACCACATCATATGGTATAGAGATGCACAGTCAATTAAGCAGGCATTTCATTAACATTGCTTTTATACTCACATCAAAATGTCTTAGGTTAATCAAACCATTACACTAGAAGGGAATGCTACGAAAAGGAAATAACTGACAACTCTACCTATAAAACCCATGACTTGATGTTGATATTGTTCCTGGTTGCCTGTCAAGGTAAAGTATCTTGGGATTGTATTTCCTTGGAGTTTTCACAATGATAATGAGAACAATTATATTTCTCCATCTGGAATCCATTAAATATGATTATGATTGCTGACTTTCCTATCCTTATTACTATCTGGATTAGCTAACCCCATTACAAAGACCATGCTCCCAAAGCTCACTTGCAAATATGGTTATATGATTTCCTGTCATCCAACCAGAGTGTCTCTCTCTTTCTCTCCCCCTCTCTCTCATCTTTCTGTTCCTGTACCATTTTACAAACTATTTTGCCCTTGTCTCAATTATAAGAACCTTAATAGGTTCAAACTCCCAGGTGACCTGCATTTGCAGGTGTTTAAGGGGGGGGAAAAATCAGCTGCCCTGTGTGGTAATGACTCTTGTGTTGCCTCAATCAAGCAAATGGATCTGGCCTGTAACTTGCAGGTGGTACAGGGTGGAAACCGAAACATCCTGACCATTTATTTCATGCAGAATATGTAAAGATTGAGTAAGAACTATTAAGAAAGATGTTATTACAGAGAAGGAAGAAGACAGAGTTTTTGTACTTATTGAACTTCTCAATTCAGAAAGCTGAATTGCTGGCTTAAGGCTTCCCAAAGACTCTGATTTTCATTCTTTACTGATAGCTCATTTGCGCTATCAGTAAATGTAGAGCAATTCCACTACTTCCACTGATGTTGCTCCAGACTTATACCAGTATAATAGGGATCAGAACGTATCCTTATTCATCAGGAGAGTTCCTTATGAATTTTTGCTCAGGAGTCTGTTAAAAGCAGAAATGTTACTGGGTAAGGGGCATTTTACAGTGATTTGGTCCTGTACCAAATTTCTCTCAAAGTTTATGTATCTTCAGTTGCAACGTTTAATGTGATTCTTTGTAAATAGCAGTATCTGTAATAGCAATGAGACACACCAGACCTGTATACTCATCTTTGCTCCTCGACACCAGACAAGTGTCTTTGGGTCAAAACTGCAATGGTTTCCTGTAGGGCTCTACACGGAATTATTTCAGAAGATGCGCTTTGGTTACCTGTGCCCATAGATCCATACTTTTTCCTCAGTTACTTCTGCTGAATATCAACCCTCATCTACTGATTTCAGCACTAATTTAGAGATTCATTGATGCATTATAGCTTTGCACAGCCAGCTCAGGACTTTCAAACTGTTTGCTTTGTGCTTTGATTATGCATTCATTTTGACTTGAAAAAGGATTATATAATAATAAGCAGCATTTCAACAGAAGCCAGTTGTAGCTGTTTCTATCTGTAATGATTGTTTAATGACTATTTAAGATGTGCTGCCTGGGGTTGTCTAATCAGCCAGTTTTTATTAGCTTTCAATGAATTCATAAAGTGATATCTAATCAGCAGTAAAATTTCAGTATTAAGCAAGGTAGAGTTTCATGTAGAAAAAGCACAAAGGTCAAAAATTATTAATTTCCATTATTATTATTATTATTGAGGGAATTTATAAGGCAGCTATTGTTGTGACTTCCAGGAAAAAAGTACATCAGAACAAAGACTGTTTTACTGGCCTACATTTTCTTCATTAAACCATAGGAAACTGAGATTGGTTCTAAACTTCTTGAAATCACCAGAAAAAAAACACCTTGGTGACACCACTGCCTTTGGATCAGGCTCATGATGAGAACAGTTGTTCACACTTTGGTACTCTTGAATCCATTTCAGCTGCTCTCTGTTCACAGCCACTTTTAGTTCTTTTTCTTACTGTGCCATTGTGGAAGCAATGCCTTCAGAGCAAATCTGGGGAAGAGCAACTGTGAAGAGAATTTAGGAACCACATCTTGGGGAAACATGCTAGGCGATATAAAGCATCATGTACGTGTTTGTTTCTCCTGTTTTTTCTTTAAGGTGTCAGATGCTTTTTAAATACTGCAATCTAATGAATCCTTTCTATTCACCAGCTCATCACCAGCAACTGACTGTACACACTGTCCATTGCAAGTACAAGCTGAGAGGTGTTTGCTTAAAACTCACCCAAAGAGTGACACTGACTCACTGTCTCATGTTTGTGACCAGCTAAGGGCATACATATGTCATTTCCCACAGCTCAGCTGACACACAGTAGTTCATTAAGCCACTGTAACATGATCATGTTTTAAGAATCCTAATTGTCCTAAGTGTGGCTACCGCTAATTTGCTATGGTCGCATTGAAATCTGTCAAGTACCACCAATATGAAATCTACATTCAAAAGTAAAAGCTTTTTAATTATATCTCCTTTACTGTCCAAATTAAATATCTAAGTTGTCTAGCAAACCATTTCCAAGTGCCAGCAAGTCAGATCTTTGCTGTTTAAAACCCGTTTTCTGCTTCCAACTCGTTTCTGTCCAGATCCTTCTGTTCTTTCTTTCCTTTGTGCTCACCCATGCTAATGATAAATTTGCAAGGCCACAGCAAGTTACCCAGCACACACTCTGTCTGCAGCAGTAGGTGCATTGATGTTGATGGGCCAGCAGAATCAGAGTTGCCAAGTAGATATCTGGCCTAACCAAAACTACCACTGAATCATCATTTGGCCTTTGTACTCTTTCCCACTCAAGGCAAAAAGTCTTGCAGCAACACAGGCACTTTAAATCTAGCATGCATGAGGAATTTGCAATGTGAAAGGCAGCCCTGTTCTTCTCCATGATATGGGCTTGAATCAACAAAGCATTTGGGATGGTGCTTCTCTTTATTTGCTGAAGTGCCTGGAAGAATTGTATCTTCCATGCCCATAACACTGCATATAACAGGGCGTGAGCACACTTCAACACCTTGCAAGATCAACCTATCATCAATCACCATTTGACACCAAAAAAAAGTCTTTTTCACGTCCTTATATGCAGATCAACTCAAAAAGGCCTCCTCTTGGAGTGGTCTACTGAAAGCCAAACCCAACCTAGCAAAATCCTATCATAAGTTACATATAAAGTTTATCTGAGATGAACTATGAACTTTAAAAAGTCTGGAATCTTTAGCAATTGCTTATTGCCTGCAGGATAGATGCAGTTAGTATAGTGCCTTGTGGGCATGCCCTTAGCTGCAATCCTTATTGATGTTCCTTTGCTACTGCTTTCAAAACTGTTAAAATTCCTTCGCTCAAGTGTTCTTAGCACTTATGTTGATAGGGAATACTTCAAAGGATACATCTTTACTTTATCAAATCTGCTCTAATTTTGTAGATGGAATCAAAGAGGATCATTTTAAGTCTAGTCAAGTTTGCCAACTGTCCTAAGCTCAAGAAATCAATTCCATGTTGCCACATAATCAACCTAAATGAGAAGCCTGGAACACAACAGGGCAAACTTCTCCTTGACAAAACTACATTTGCTTCAGCACATTTATACTGGAAATAATTTTGTCCTACTATTCTTACTCCCACACTTTTTCTATTTCTCCCAGTCTTCTTAAAGCTTCTCTGATGTATTCAACTCCATGGCTGTCTTGATGAGCAGCTGACACATCAGTCCCCAAACACAGCTCTCAATAGTGTCTGTTGAAAGTACAGCATCGTGTACTTGCTTCTCTTTCTCACAGAAGTCTCCTCCTGCACAAAGAACTTGCTGGGTGCTCTCATAATGAGGGTCCATGCACTTGGCAAGCTTTTATGAACAAGTACCAAAAGACAGAACAAGACTTTTGCGGCTGAAGTCCTGGGCATTAACCTCCACCTACTGCGGCAACAAAACCACTTTTTTTCTCTTAACAACTTAAATACAACAGTAAGCCTTATGTCGGTGCTACTGACTTGTCCCTCATGTTGTGTTTGGTGCCACATATAGCTGTGCTTCTAGCTGAAGCTTTAGTTTGAATTATTATGAATTCTATAGTCAGGATACAAAAGGGATTTTTTGTTTGGCTTTTTTTGGTCTTGTAAAATAATTGTAGAAAGAGACTAAGGGAAGAGATCTGAACACACTAAACAATTTCTGCAGGAAAAAAATTTATGCAAAATCTGGAAAGCTATGAATCTTTTTGAGCAAGGTGCTTATCCTCATCTGGGACCAGATCAAATGTGCAGAACAGAAGTTATATAGAAGGGTTATCAAATTCTTCCTTCCTATCCCAGTTGCATGAATAGACCTTTAGAAATTATTCTTACCACGATGTGGGACCTGGCCTGCTTCAGATTTCAGGAATCATAAGATCAGTTTGGTTTTGTTCTTTTTGAAAGTCTTCTCTCAATTGTAGGCTTAGAAAAGTTTTGTCTCAAGTGAGACTCACAGTCTCCAGAACCTTATTAGGGTCCTCTGTAATACAGCTTCACTATATACAACGGACTGAAGATCATTACCCTCTTAGGAAACTTGTTTCTCAGAAGCTATCCAAAATCAATGTAGATTCAAAGATGCAAAATGTGTGGCAGAACTGTTATACGACTTTCATTAAAAAGTCCTACAGGTGCCAGATTAACCCTCTTTCAATAGCAACTCACTCCACAGAGTATCTCCTGTTTCCAGAAGGAAAGTATTCTCTTTCCTTATAAATTTGACCTCAGAAATTTTCCTTGATATTTAGCTTCAGGTTTTACTTTCAGTGCTATTTTGATTAGGCCAAGAAACACTACAAAACTGTGTCCTGTGCTAATACTATATTAAAAACCCAGTAGCAAAAAGCCATCTACTAGTGTTCTTACCTTTTGGTAGCATTGAAATGAAAGCCTGACCCCGATGCAGGTAACGGCGATAGTCACATTGACTTCAGCTGGGTTTCCATATGAAAGAAGATACACTCCAGAAAGATTTTCATTCCTGCTCGATCTTCTACCTCATCTGCTGACAAGGAACTGACTTTGAATGTGCCCTGGAACCTAAAAGAGACAAGGCAAAGTCATCTACAACCACCTACATTGACTCCAACTCATTCCTTTTAGAGTGAAGGATGTTTGCATGTTCTCATCAGCTTAGAGTTGTGGTAAAGTCTTTGCAGAAGTCCAAATCAAAAAAATAAATGTATAAAATACATACATTAATATAGAAATATATATAAAAATAAAAGTGTTACAGCATAGCTTAAATACCACTTCCCTTGGTGCTTCCAGTTGCCCAGCTCAAGACCTTCAGTACCTAAGGTGTCTCCATGAGGCTGAGTTGCAGAGCAGAAACTGTGTGTGTGTTTGTAAGTAGACATATATATGATTAGGTGTATTCATTCTATTTAAATACAATGATGCCTATCTGCTGTCTTTGATACTCTTAAGTAAATGAGGTTAGATTAACTCTGCCACATTAACACCACATCCAGAGGACAGTGTATGTACGTGTCCCAGTATGCAATCACATGGGAATACAAACGATATGGGTATTTGTGGACATCAATCCATAAAGCACCTCTGTGCTTGGGTGGAGAACTTTCTCCATGAAAGAGCACACTCATGCCTACCTGTACAGTGTACACACGTGCGTAAGCATTCACTGACAGCTAGGGGAGCGTATGAAGTCTACCTATACATGTCGATTGGGCTGGCAACTCCCATGCTGACAAGCCATGGCTCTGAATCCTGCCACGCCAAAGAGGCAGCGGTGAGGAGCAGAATGGCTGGACCCACTGCCGTGTGGGAGACAGGCAGCCGGCAGGGAGGGAGCATTGGCGTGATTGACGCATCAGCATTGTGCTACTCTGCGAGTCTTTGTTAGCCGCTTATATGGTCTCTTTTTCTTTTCTTGGAAATCCCCACAATACATCTAGTGGCAGCAACACTTGAAGAGACTGTGGCATCTGGAGGTGGGGATCCATTCAGAATAACAGCAACTTTTAAAAAGAAAAGTTCTCTCAATGTTTTAGTTGTCTAAATATTTTACGAATGCTTTTGTGCTTCATACGAGCAAGAAGGTGAAGGGATTTTCACCTCTGTTTGTGTGGTGATGAAGCAAGCGAACAGTGACCCTGCTGTTAAATGGGCCCATTTCCAGAGTTTAGAAGGACTCTTATTTGATATTCCCAACAAGGGATGTTCTTCATTATTAACCTTTACATTAGTTTGTGCAGTTCCTGAGTGCTTTCCTCCAGACATTCCCTTATGACTGTTTTTTTCCTTTTCTTCCCTTTTGAAATGGGAGTGCAACAAACGCACAGACTGACCCCGGTGCCAGCGCAGGCACGATGTCCCCTATGTCCCACCCCTGCCGCAGAACGCCCTTCTCCTGGGGCACGGAGAGGGAGGGTTGCCCTTCCAAAGGGTTAAGGCATTTTCTAATACAGATTCGTATCTTGGGCACAGAAAACAGCACGTCGAGATGAACAAGAAAAAAAAAAAGATCCTGTTTAGTTTCAGTGTGTGACATTTGCCTGGGGGAAGAAAGTGCAGAGCTCATTGGAAATCCTATTGTTGAAACTCTGACCAGTCAGTTATAAAGTGTCATGATTTAATATGCCAGAGTTGTTTCCATTTTCAGGGTCAATCACTCCATCTGCCTGTGTATGTGTGTGTGCGCGTATGGTGAGCCTGTGCATTTAAGGAAATATTTTCAGGTTTTATGCTGCTTAATTTCCCTGACAGGAATTCATTTTGTTTTCAGCAGAACAGATCTCCAGCAAGATTGCTTCCTTCACAGCACGTGGAGGCACATTTTCCAACATCAAATCCTACGATCAAAGCAATGAAAGTTAGAGATTGAAGCAATAATTATGACCTTGATCAGGGTTCATTCTGTTACATGATTAATCATACACCAAATTTAAAAAACATCAGGTGCCTGCCTGCTGCTCATGTGAATTTCAACTGAAAACACCACTTATAAAATAGCTAGAAGAAAGGTCAACAAATCTGAGCTTGTTACAGCAACCTGCACATTTCAGTGTTTAGACATCAGTTTGCAATACCTGTTTTCTTTTATGACTCTGGGCTTTGTTACCAACTTACCATTAATAGGGTTCAGCCAATGCAGATCTTTTGACTCTTTTTCTCTCTCTGTCCTCACCTGTCAGCCTTCTCTTCATCAACTATATTTATTACAATCAAGCCCTGTCAACTGTCACAGCTTACATACAGTCTGCCAGTAAATATGTCTTTCCAGTCATTAGACATTCCTTCCAGTCACCTTGGGATTTCTACCTTGTCTATCTCACTCCAAAAAAACTTTTGTTCAGAAGTATTAGACTCCCACAGAGCAGTGTCAGCTTGGGGCCATTACTGTAGGAAGTGACAGAAAACACCAAACTGTCACTCATTAGGATCTAGTTTTTTCCAGAGTTGATGTAAGTCAGATTTAGCCCCAAAACGAATCATGATTTATTTAATATATTTGCTTCTACAAGTGTCAGCTCATCAACTTAAAATGTTTCTCCTTTAACTCTATTGAGGCCTGTACAGAAAGTTTTCTTTGAAACCCGGTTTTTGCTCTAAGGCTCAATAATTAGAACAGAATTGAGAACAGTCAAGTTTCTGCTCTACAGGTGCACTTTAGCGGCCCTTGGTTTTATAATTATATGTATAAAGCATTCATGTTAGAATTAAGGCTGGACACGTGAGAAAATGCCACCTGGTGGGTAAGTTCTTTTTATGCTTACCCTAAAGACCGAAGTCTGAGGTGAGATAGTATAAGTCTATGGATAAGCTTAAAGAGACAAAACCAATTAGCTAGGGAAGCAAGGATGGAAAAAGAAAAAAAAAAATCCTATTATTTCCCGATTATGCCGAGAACTGCCTCTCTAAAGGATCTAAAGATCTATAGTCCATCCATCCAGAGCAAAACAATATCAGCAAGGTATATTCAGAGATGCTTCTGCAATTGCAGCTACAATAGAAGCCTTTGCTGATAGATATAAACCCCAAATGGTTCCCTGCCTCCCCCAAAGTGCATATGTCTTGCTGGGCTGGTACTGGAATTTGTGTGAGTATTTTATGCCATGTAGAGTTGCAGAGAGAGAAATGAGCAGAGCGCTTTGGAGGTCAGTGCGTCGCAGAGAAATGTAAAAGCCATAGATGGCATTGCCATTGAAAAAAGTGAGAGGAAAGAAGGGAGGATGAAGGTCCAGGACCGTTAACCCAAAAGATTTGAATTGCTTGCATCTCAGGCAGCAGAGAGGGAGAGTCAGCTCCTTCACAGATCGAAACAACATAGCTCAAATGACTGCAGTGGATTAACAGAGCACAGACTGACAGAGCTAAGTAAGAAAACGTCAGTAGGCAGATTTTGCGTTCCATTATCATCATTAATCATTCACTTACATAGCAGCTATTACAGACTGTAGGGGACTATGTAGTATTAGAAATAGTGTTTGTACCAATGATTTGGTTTCACTATCAAAATGCAAACATCAGTGATGTAGAAAGAGTGTAAAATCACAGGTTTTACTAAACAGGAATAAACACAAAAGTGGTGGAGAACATACAAAAAGTCACTTGAAGTTTTTAGTGGACACAATTACCAACTTCTCGTTCTTTGTTTTCTGGCTGTGAAAAGGACAATGCCTGCCACAAATTGCCATCAGAGATTAAATACAGAGCACAGATTATGACAGTCACCAAGAGGGTGAGCAGGGTTTATGAATCATCTACAGGATTCCCAGTCGCTGTGACTGAACAGACTTGACCCTGACAACTGTGTGAGTGGGAACTGGTCTCACCATCAGGGATATGGAAAACTGTAGGTCATTTGAGGCTTCTGTCCTAAGCCATGGGGCACATCCAGTGTAACTCCTGAGTACCTCGAGGCTTCAACAACCCCAGGATGCCAGATCGCAGGGACAGTGATCAACACTTGGCCTTTTAAAGCTACTTGCTTGAAACAGCATGCTGGGCAAAAAAAATCTTTGGGCAACCACAATTAAATGCTGTGTGCTGTATGGAAAAGGTGATCCTTCAATATTGCTCCGTTAGCAAATAAGATCAGCTGTAAATGCTTCTGACAAGATTAGGCTCCTTTTCTGCCTTTTCATATGGCAGCTCTAGAAATGTCCTCTGTTTAAAAAACAGATGTTTTTTCATGCTTTGGAGACACCAGGAAAAGCAGTTGGTACTTAAATTTTTTAGCATTGAAACCCCAGGTTGCAGCTGATGAATATTGTGTAACCTTTCTTTGTTTTGACCTGGTAAATGATGAAGACCCACTACCTGCTGGTAGCTAAACATAACTCATCGTAATTTACACCTCCTTACTGAAAAGAAGCAATGTTAATTATAAAACAGGGAAACTGAAGCTAAGATGTAAGGGGGTACCATTTGCCATGAGGTAGGAAAGCTTATTGTCTGCCAGCACCACAGCCCTAGTTCTGTACTAATTTTGCACTATTCAAGGCTACAACAGGCTCCTAGACAACGTGAAGATCGGTATTTCTAACACGCTTTTAAGTCCCTCACCTCCCTTGGCAACCTGATTTCTGGTTTAGAAGTGCTTTGGCCCAGCTGGACTGCTCACAGGCCCTCCTGCCCAAGGGATCTCAAGGGCACACCATCTTCCAAGATGCATACACAACAAACAGACTGGCCGGTACAATACCATGCATAGGAAGGTCTTGCCAGGCTCATACCAGTTAACACCTTTTTATATCTCCCAGGGAGGTTGAGAGGAGCTCACAGGAAGGGTCATCCATGTCAACACTCATCCAGAGCTCCAGACAAAACTAACCAGTGTCTCCTTTAATTGGCAGGGTACAATTGCATCACATAAATAACAATGATGGTTTCTTGCCAAGGGGTGCCTATACCCGGACAAGAAGGAAGAGATTGATTAAATCTTATTATACTATTCTTTTAAGAAAAGGGCAAAGATACAGTCAATGTGATGGCACTAATATGGTGAGAATGTCCAAATTCAAAAACACCAGCCTGATGGCCACTGAAAGTCTGAAATATCGCTGACATGCAGACTAATGATAAGCGAAGTAGATTCTCCTTAGGACTGAGAAGGCTTCTCTCAAACAAATTTACCAGCATTAATAAAGTTTTGCAGCCCTTTTGGAAGTAGATGCACATTTATACGGTTGGGACACAAAGATCTGAGGGCTTAAGGCCTCTTTCTGCAAGGAAAGACACACAAGCTGATGGAGTTGCCTTCAGACTGCCTCCTCACTTTTGGCCTCTCGGGTGACCTAGGAAACCAGCCTACAGAACCTACCTCATCACAGGGGACCAACCCCCAGTGAAGTCTTTGGATCTGACATGAGTTTAAAGTTCATACACGAGATGGCACATAAATTGTCACAGAGCGGTCTGAAAAAGTGGAAAGTGACAACAGACATGCCAACCACACTAGGGAAAAAGTTAAGAGCCCAGCACAGTCCAAAAAAGAGATGAGATAGTTGGGACATGGCAACTTTTTCCTCGGCGTCTTCCTCAGTGAAACCCAAAACAAGATCTGTAACAGGAACATTCTGAGGAATTGGGTGTCAACAACACAGCATGATTTCCACCTGCCCCGTGGGAGCTGTAAGAGCTATCTTTTCATAGGAAAGCAACAATTCCTGTCTCCCTCAGCCTCCTACAGGGAATCTGTCCAGCACCCTCTCAGAGGACAATGGGGCTCAGTTCAAATCAGCTACAGACCTGGCTGGAACTTCAGTGTTACACTGCCATTCCCATCATACCTTTCATTTTTAAGCACCTTACCCCTCAGATGTGTCTTTCATTCATTACATAAATAATCTTCAACCAACCTTAAAGCCTCTCACCACTGGTCCTAAAGAGGATGTCCTAAAAATGGGACACTAAATTCTGCTTGACAAGTCATCTAAAATACTGACACTGACCTGCTGTTGCACTCAGTCTCCTTGGCATGAAAAAAGACTAAATAAATACTTGCATGTTGACTCCAGCAACACAATTACAGAAACTGCAACCAACAAAGAAAATAATAACTGCTGGAGGTGTAGACGAGGAAAGTGGTGGGGGGAAGGAGGAATGAAGGGAACTTCAAGGTTAAATGAGCAATGGGTCTGGGCACAGAAAAAAAAATGCAAACAAGAGAAATCTTTCAGGATAATTTTGAACGTAAAGGCAGACTGAATCATATTATGCAGGTGTACAGAAAGCACTTTGCTGCATTATGCCATCTCAAGTTCTTGCTCCTATTTCCTTCTGTCAAGAGGTCTTTGATTGTCTTCCAAAGAAAGGATAAAATGTCATGTGAATCGCTCAAGTGATAGACTGCAGTATCTTGGCTGCAGCAAGAAAAAGCAATGCTAATGCATTTGTACAGTAAATAATACGGGGCAAGAGGGAGAAACAATCAGGCCTCGGACAAGCACAGAGAAGGCTGCTTGGACTGCCATAATGTGCACTGATTACCATGGGTTACTCAGCTCAATGTAGTTCCCCCATAAAAATTAGAGGGACACACTAACTGTTGCATACCTTAAGCCCTGATCTTTTTTTTACCTTTTTTTTTCTGATTTGCTATTTCCTCTAAACTGCTTTTTGCAAAACATTTGTCCTCATTCCTGAGGTATGATGCTCTCCTAATGGATTATAGGAGATAATCAATTACCCTGCAAGCTGGGATGGAGAAATCCGGCTCTCTGACAGGTACCCACGGTGACAAAGTATTTCTTCTGGCCCACAACTGAATGGCCCAAACTTCCTAAGACTCTTCTGTAGCCATGTGAAGTGAACTTTGCTCTCCAAGAAACCTGTCTCACCTGAGGTTTTGCCAATTCAGTGGGAGATATGGACCTGCTAAGCACACAAAAGTAGGTTTTAAAAGAATCCTAGGAAAGGAGAGTAAAAATCACTAGTTGCAAGTGACCCACTGGATAAACTCATGTCACAAAGGGTTGCATAAAGAGGAAGCAAGCTGAATGCACCATGACTTTCAAGGCTGGGTTGCTGCTGATTCTGGAGTTGAATGCATACTTCCTGCTGTATTAGAACAACACAAGACAGCAGTTCTGCAACATGGCTTGGCAGGTTGGAGATGCCAGAGCCCAAGCAGCTCCTGCTCCAGCCAGCCTCAGCCCACGCAAATGGGTCTTTGGGCTTGACTTCCAGCATAGCTTTGTGGAGAGCTGTGCTCTCACCGAACAGGGTGTAGTGGGAGGGAGATGGAGCTGTGGCTTAGCTCACATGGGCGTGACTACACCTTTCCAGTCCCCCAACTTACCTTCACCCTGACAGCCCCGCTACTCCACTCACTACACACACGCTTACGTGCCTTTCTCCTTTTGATCCTGTCTCACCAACCTTTCTCAAATGGTTGTGTCCATGCTCATTCTCCCCGGTTCTCACTCCTGCTTCCCTTGCACTTACCTACTCATCTCAACTCCCATCTCTGCCCCGCAGCCCTTGTGCACAGTCTCATCCTCTGTTCTCACACGCACTAAGCCTTCCCGTTTATGCTTCTTTCCATCCCCTCTTCTGCTTGGCTCTGGGTCCAAATTCTGTTCCCTCAGAGTCTTGTCTACATCATTGTGGCGTTCATCAGCATGGCTGCTGTCTCATTCCCCTACTGTATCCCAGGTGCCAGCAGAGGAGATGCAAGTTCTATGTTGTTGGCATCTTAAAAAAACAAAACCAACAGCAAGATTTAGGGCAGTGGGAGCTCAGAGCTATTAAAGTACTTGGCTTTGATCAGTGTGAATTTTGTGTCACAGGTTTCACAGTCCTTGGTGTTATTGAGTTCTTTCCTCTACTTGGTGTTGGGGCTTAGTTTCTTCCTGTACTGTCTAAGGGGCTGTCTCAGACAGCTTTCTGTATGAGGAGAGATGGATCACTTTATTAATGTCCAACATGACTCACTCTGGAGGAAAGGTGGACAAAGGGGGCTGCTTTGAGTAATTTTCTCCCCTTTGGGAGCAAAGCCAGACTCACCAGCGGTCTGGGCAGAACAGCAACCGGGATCAACTGTTAGACTTGGCCTTCTGTCCATCAATACATAACAGAAAGCCTTTCTGTACAGTTGCGAATATTAGGTTTCAGTTACAAAAAAAATACATCCAACTCCCTTTGGCCTTTTGGCTGAGATCAGTAGTAGTATGTGTTTGAGATCTGACGCGTGCTGTATCAGGGACGACAGCCCTCACTGGCAGGGGCATGTGCTCTGTGATCTGACAGATCTTGCCTGTCTTTAACTCCTCTGATCCTACGATTTGGCTGCCCTGTGGGTACACTGTGCACTTACCTGAAGATGCACAAGGAGCTGTGGGATGCCAGCATGCTGTCAAGATGCTTCATGAGAGACCAGCAGTAGAAGACTTTCTGGAAATGACACCACATCATCATCCGCTTCATGCTGCTAACTATGTGCTGTTTCCTGGAGCCATTTTATCCTGTTCAGGAACAACAGATGGGGTAAAAGAGGTGAGGTATGAACATTAAAAGTGTCATTATCTGGTTTTCCAGCTATTGTGAGCCTAGAGTGAACCCCAGGACTTTGGCTGCCTCTTCGATCACCAAGCTGACTCAGAAAGCTCGGGAGGTGGTAGTAGTAGGAGACTTTGTAGACCACTAAATCAAACCAAAAAACAGGATGTGCTACTCCTTAAGACCTGTCTGGAACACATCAAGGGGAAGAACTGTACTGTTAGGGGGTCCTCAGTTTGGGAGGCATATCCTGGAGATCTCATGCAGCTAGTAAATAAAGCATTACTTGGATTTCTCAACAAAATAAGACAGAGAGAAAGAAAAAGGAGTATAGGATGTATGGAGAATTATTTGTTTAATGAGAAAGGTACAGATCTGGTACATCATTCCTGACTGTCAAGAGTTAATTAGTTACAGCCATGAAAGGTGGTGGTCACTAGACACCTATACTTGTACCAATGATACAAACAGAAGAGTACAAGGAATTAACATATATAGTTGGCTGAAAAGAGCCAATTAATCAACAAGAAATTGAAAGGAATAAAAAAAGAAGACAGAAAAAATGCAAAGGAAGATTAGAAGTACTTCATGATGAATTTCTTAAGCAAGACAATTATGAAATTGCTGTTAAGTTTAATTCCATACTATTTCAATGAAAAAATTGGTATTTGCAATACTGATAAGGCACAGGATGAATGGGTGAAGAGCTGGCTACTTGGCAGATCTCCAAAAGACAATTGTCAACAGAGAGTCATCACCAAATGGGATTTTTCCTTAATGAAATTTAGCAATGAGTAGTACTGGTCTGCAACTAGCTGATGTTTTCTTCAGCGGATTCAGTTAGCAAGCATCAGTGGCCTCATGCACAGGAATTAATCTCCATAAAAAATAAACCTACACCAGAGGATCTTCAAAATTTCATCTGATTGAAATTGTTTCTGACCTGTTCTCCCAAAGTCTTTGCTGATTACAGGTATGGAGAACAGGGAGCCTGACAGAGGGATAAAAGAGGGTGCTGCTGCCGGTGGGGTGGCACGTACAACACACTGAGACTCTTGGCAAGGTGGGAAGAGTGCAAAAGAAGGCGTTCTCATACAGTCTGAAGCAAAATTACCTGAATGGGAAAGCGTGCCCTTCAGAACTGTCCATCTATCTCTGCTGACTATGGAGGGAGGCTGAAATAATATGACTAACTTTCAGATGCCAAAGCTCCTAGTTTGGCTAAACTTAGGTGAGATGTTTCTCACCCTCATAGCAAAGCAAACTAGAGAATATACCCCAGGTGAGCATATGCTAGACTATGGGATGCAGTTGTCATGTTAGAAAAGGGCATTACAAAATTGGAGAAGGCTCAGAAAAGAGCCACAGGAATGATTTACTGACTGTAGATCATGTTTGACAGTGAGAAACCTAAAGATCTCACACTGTTTAATTTATCAAAAAGAAGATTAAAAGGTTACTTCATTGCAAGCATTATCTCATAGGAATGCCACGTACTGAAATGCTCTTTAATCTAGCAAGAATGGCACAAATATTTAACATTGAGGGTGATTAGCCACTAGAATGAACCACCAAGGGAAGAGGTGGATTCTCTCTCTCCTGATGTCTTCAAATCAGGTCTGAACACTTTTCTGGCAGATGTGCTTTAATCAAACAAAAGCTATACTCTAGTCATATGCAAGTTCCTGGGCTGAATGCAAGGGGAAATGGGTGAAAAAAGGATGCACTACTGGCCTCAAAAATCTACAAATCTGTGAATGCCAAATGTAATTTGAATGTACTTGTAGGAATCAAAGTATTCAAAGTGTGCTCCACTTTAAGGGGTAGAAATCCCAGGAGAGTAGGTGGAGACATGCTCCTAATGTTTATGAACAGCAACTACCTTTAAAAACTCGGTGTCTCGTCCAAAACCTGACACTGACTCCTTCCGTGTCCCAGGCACGGCCGCTGCTTCAAATAGGGCTATCTAAAAAGAGACGTGTCAGAACGGTGTGATTTTCATAGGTGGTGGCATGCATAGCTCTGAGGTCGGAGGGATTTGTGAGCACTTAGCACCTATGGATGTGAATTTAGACACCTAATGAAAGGGGAACACTTTGGGAGTGATTTCAATCCCATCTGAAAGACGTGTAGTAAACCCAGCCGTCACTTGCAGCGGTAGCTGTGCTCCTAGATCGGAACAGTGCTTTTAAAATTCCTGATTTTTGGCATCACCTTTCTTTGTTTCTGCTCTCTCAGTTGCAAAAGAATCACATTTCCTGGACTGGACAGCTGAAAGGATTAACATTAGAGTGCTAGTTTTCAACCTGGGCGTCTGTAGACCTCTGGGGAGCTCTGTGGTCTACTTCTAAGGTGTCTGTGAGAGGTGGTTAAGAAAAACAAGTCCATTTATGCTGTACAGCACTTTAAGAATGTGCATTTCAAAAGGGACCCACTCCTTTGGAAAACACTTCATGGTCCACAAATCAAAAAAGGTGAAAAACACAGAGACAGAAACAGAGGAACAGCCTGTAAGTGATGGGTGATTTGTAGCCGCTTTCCATGCGCGGCAGCCGGGGATGCTCAGCCTTGTTACGGAGCGAGGGGAGGATCCCCCCAGGCTGCACCCCTGCCTGCATCTGCCTTCCCAGGCAGCAGATATGTCTCTGCCCAAGGAGCCTGTCTGCAGGCAGCAGGGAGAATGCTGCCTCCTCTCCAGCCATGACCAGAAGCAGGTACAATGAAAATAAGCAAAAAAATAAAAGGCCGTAGGAAACAGTTGCATGTAAAGCATCCCCCACCGCTCCTAGATCCTTGGCTGGCGCCTCCCCCCAAACTCGGTGCCAGCTGACAGGTTTTTGATTGCCTCCTCTCCAGGGTGAGCATCAGGGGCCCCCAGCGCTGCCGATTGCTCTCCCAACAGCCCCAGACGCTGGAGCACTCAGGATCACTTCTCATCTTTGTGTCTAGCCTCTGTCACTTTCACCTATTCCCACTAGTTTGGAGCGATTCCCCCTCGCCCCCCCCACCTCCTTCCTCCTCCTTTTTTAAAGAAAAAGCTTTGCTTGTCAAGCAAGTTTTTTTCTCCTTGAACTCTGAGACTTCCAGCCTTGTAGACACAGAAATACTATTCAAAAAGGTGAAAGTTTATAGTCTCAAATAACAATGCTAGCTGCTATCTTGGTAACAAGTTCCACTTCTGATGCAGAAGGGATGAGAGGGTGGGGAGGAGAAGCCAGCAGCCTGGATGTCTAACGCTGTGGGACTATTTTGGTACCTGAGAGCTGCGGTCTCAAGGTGTCCACGTCTCCAGGTGGCCTGAGAAACATCTCTGCATCGGGAGAGGGACCAGGAGATTGCACCTGGGCACGGAGCATCTGCCTGGCCTTGGGGAAGAGCATCTGCCTCCCTCGTGCCTCTGCTGCCTGAATTGTTACCGGGAATACAAACCCTCTGTAGCTTGCTCGGGCTATAATCAGGTGAAAAAAAAGAGATAAGAGAACGGGGTGCAATAAGGGAAAAGCATTCAAACGGCATCATTTTGGGCTTAGTTGCTCCTCTAATGATAACTTTTGTGGCAGACATCAGGCTGTTCAGTTCTTTTACAGCCGTAGAAAGGTTTTTCTACTATGCATTCTTTTTAAAGCATTTTTGGACCATTTCTTCTACAAGGCTGATCTTTTTAAATCATTGCCAAACAGCTTCTAAAAATCAGACTAACAATACACATTTACAAGAGACATTCATCTCACTTAATCTTGGAATCGTAGTTCTTCTTTAATCTTAATACTCCAGCTTTGCATTTGAGCTTTGTATTTGCATGCAGAGTTTAAGCAAACAGTCAAGGTATCAAATAACAAAGCACAGAAGCTCGAAGGTAAATAAGAAACATATATTATAATACCCAGGCTTGACACTGGACATTTTGAAATACTGTGCAGCTGAAGGAGAATTCACAACAGTTTCATTGACATCTGACTTCAAATTCTTTCATCGTTTTGACATTATCAACTACATAATAAAACAGCCTCTCTTTTTTTTTTACATACATAATTTATGATTTTATCAATAAAGGGTTATTTTTTTTTAACAAGCCATAGCTGCAGAAAGCTTTGTACTGGCTTTTAAAACGTCAATGACACTAAGATCTAGTGCAATCATGGACCTGCCTTTCATATTTATTGTATATGTATGTGAATATAAATATACATATATTAATCTACTGTTAATGATGCATTAAAAAAGTATGAAGCAGACATTTCCTGGGATAGTTTTTTAAGAGCCTGTTTTAAGAGAAACAAACATGTGGACACAATGTAAGTTACGTATCTGAACCGAATTGAAGATATTACTTTCTTAAGGCAACAGTAGGATGGCAAGAGAGTCAAGAACCAGGAATGAGTGAAATTGTGTACATATGTATGTGCGCAAGGAATGGCAACGTCCTGCGTTTGGTACGGGCATGACGAGAGGAGGAAAGGATGTGGCTCTACACTCCCTGCAACCAGCCCCATCCTGCTGTGACTCCAGCATCCTCCGTCCATCCCCGCACTGGGGACACAGGGCAGCAATGTGGGACATGACAGTGCCCCACGCTGTGCCCCCTCATCCTCCTCCTACACCTGCTGAAGGACGGAAGAGTTAAAACTCAGCAATTTCCCCCCCCTTCCCCTCCTCGCTACTTCCTATCACTGCTTGAATTGCCGGAGCGTGGTACATCTGGTTCAGTTCATTCCCCACGATTCAGGTTCTCGTTTTTTCCCTCCCTCGGGGACACCTTTCCTGAATCTTGCTGCGGAGCCTGACCCCGGTGCCAGTAGGAGAGAGCCCCAGGAAGTCCCAACAGCCTCATCCCGACTGCGAATACCCAGCTGGGTTTTAAACGCATTGCATCAGAGAGCAGTAGGTCACCACATTAATCAGGAACTCGGAAATCCTCCGAGACACCTTGTTGGGAACGGTTACCGGGTTCTGGCTAGTCTTAAACATAATTTAAAAGACTTTGGGGTTATTTTAAGGCTTTTCTTTTCCTTCAGCTCTATCCCTATGTAAATGCTCTCTTCCACTTCTCACTGCTTCTAACAGACATATTATTTTGCTTCTCTGGCCTACTTTGTTGCAGACAAAGTTTTGACTATCCGAGTTCTTTTTTATTCCATTTTACATTTTTAATGCCATGTTGTAAAACGTCCTTCCTCTTGAGCAGTAATAAAAACCCTTCCCCACCGCCCCCCCTCCCCTCTTCAGATTTCTTTTATAACACATTCAGCATTTTCTGGGACATAATTAAAACATCAAACAGTTTTCCTGCTGGTTATGCTAAAATCTGAATGCTTGAGTCTGCTGGCATTATTGAAAATTAAAATGTGCTATTCTTGAGTGTATTTAGGATGCCCTTAAATAACTATCAAAAATGGTTTTGTTCTGCTTTATAGAGAGACCGGCACCATAATGATAAAATACCTGCATTAAATAATGTCTCTAATTGGTAGCATGAGGATACTTTTTAAAAGTATAAAATATGTATTTTTGTTCACTGTTTTTCCTAGGCTAATGTGTCTAATTTTCCCATACAACTTTATCCCCAAGGAAAAATATAGATGGGAAGACCATTACCAATACATGAAGTTCAGTGGTTCTCTCTCTTTAGATGTAATTGCTATCAAGGAGGCTGGCAGCAGGGTAATTTTAGTTCAAATGAGTACATAGCCTGAAAAAGGATAAATCAACCTTTGTAGGTCTGAAATTAGATCCCAGTGTGGGATTGTTCTAGCTAAGCGCACATCAGTTTCATAAAATATATTTGCCAGAATGAAAAGCCCCTAAAATGCAAGGGCAAAAGTGAGTGAGGGGCTGGAGGGGCAAAGTTTCACACCCTGCCAGAAGACCTCCTTCCTCCTCCTTTTGCTAGTAATGCCCTCAAATTACCTTTTTAAACAGACAATGAGGCTCAATCCTGCTCCCATTTAAGGCAGTGGAAAGCTCCCCACAGTACCCAAAATCCCTTTCTCAGGATGATTAATATCTTTCATCCACATTCACGGAGGAGCTGAGAAGGGAAGGACTGATTTCTTTGGGAAGCTAGAAAGGAGCACCTTCACCAGAACAAGACATCTCAATATCCTTATGGCTCTTGGTCCAGGGTCCCGATAGCACTCAGGAGAGAGTTAGCTGGGATAACAAAACCTACATGTCACTTTAAAACAACCTGCAGCTACCCTTGCAATGGAATTAACTCTCAATAACGTTTTTGTTTATAGCAATGATTTCACTTTTCTGCAGCAACCTTGGTTATGGTGAGCAATTAGAAAAAGGGGGGATGGCTGGAGCACAACACAATTTAGGTCACGCCTCTGCTTTGGACTGTGTGATGTTTCTCCTGCCTTTTTTGAGTCCAAGTGCACGCGTGTGTTGGGCTACATGGTGAGAGCTGTGCTCCTCCTGTGCGTGTTGGGGTTGGTGTCATGCGAGCAGCTGTGAACCTGGGTATCCCCCTCCAACCACAGTTTTGGGACTGCGACAGTTCCCGACTTGGGGCAAGGAAAATCCCCTGTCCCAGGAAAAATCTAGGACAAAAGATTTCATTGGAAGTACAGGATAGCAGTTTCTGTATGCCAGGTCTGTCCTACAGTGAGAGATGTAAGATTATACTTGTGCTTAAATCTGACCTGCCCATTTTTTGATAAGACTCCATTTTGGTCAATAAAGTGACTCCTGCTTCATAACTGTAAATTTTCAGCAAGACAAGGTTCTGTTTTTTCTACACTTAAAGAGCATTTTGGTAAAAATGGACATGTCCCAGCCAGTATCACTTACTCACCGTGACCTGAAGAGTCAGGACACCTGGGAGGCAGCCAGACCTCTGCCGGTTGCAATTCCTTGCTGCTTTGGAGAAAATTCCTTTCCTTATGGTCCATACTTCTTTAGCAAAGAATTAATATTGAATGGGAAATGTCATAGAACATAAATTTTTAAAAAATCTTTGCCATTTGGTTACTTCTAGAATGAACCTGAATTTTAGGTTGGTAGATATATGAATGGCCCAAACAGTTTATGATGCAATTTCTCAGACAAACTCTGGCAGCCAATCAATTTTTTATGGTCTGTGTTTCAAATGCCTTTCTCAAGGTATCTGAATCTAAAAATCTGGGTACCGCATATCCGAGTATATGGACTACATACAATTAACTTACATTGAGGTTCAGCATTTCATATCCTTGTAGATACTTAGGCAAATGCTAACCAGTTCCCAAAACTCAATTGACAAAAACATTTTTAGAAAAGTAAGTAGGTGACTGAAAATCAAAGGATATATGCAGCTCCTTTATAGCTGCATCTCTTCATTTTGAGGAAGGTTTGGATCAGACTTTCCCACTCCTGCTCTCAGCCTCCCACTGAGCATGGACAAACCATTTTCTTAAAGGTTAAAGAGAGTCTGCATAACCCCAAAGCGCAGTGTGTCTGCTCCTTGACCTCAGCTCTCAACATTGTCCAGACCGTTACTAGAGCAATAGGAGTAATAACAACCACCCCCTCCACCACCCAGATGCAGATTATTGCAGAACACATTTCTTAAGCCAAAGACTTCTGTCTCGCTGCAATATGCTGAAGTAAAAACATATCCAGGAGTCGTCCCTGGAGTCTCAAATCATTCTCTCATCACACTGGGTTCAAAGACAATGCGAGTTGTGTAGCGTAGCTGAAAGTATCTGCATAAAGCAATTCCTCTATGATGTTGTTTTGTTTCTGGTTTGCTTTTACCTGGGCTATCTGAAGACATTGTTTGAGGCTAAGGAAAAAAATATGAATAATGTTTGGGCCTAGAGATCAAAAAATCAGGCTTATTTCCATAGTCGTTAGTAGCCAGTATCCCATGTGAATCTGTTCGTTTCTAAAGCTGCACTGAAATGCTGGGCGTATTAGGAAGGATTTCTTTTTATTTTTATTTTATTTTTCTAAGAGTTTGTTCTTCTTGATTTTTGAAGATGCTGAAAGCTTTTTGATGTCACAAAACCAATCATAAGAGGGAAAACACAAATTTAAATGTGAGATAAAAGGGGCTTTGCATGCATGCATAACAAGAAATCCATTGAACAAAACAAATTACTTACCACCTCCACAATGGCTCTCTGCCTCCAAGGGATGGGCTGGTTCACAATGAGGAGGTGATGGTGATAAAGTCACTGTGATACTGTGATCAGAAAAGCTGCAGCAAGGAAAAAAAAAAAAAAGTATATAGGGGAAGGTAAACTACAAAGAAGGGAGAGTGGAAAAAATGGCTCACCATTCCCCTGGGACTGTGAGTGACTTTCAGTATTCCCCAAAAAGTTTCACTTCAAATGAAATGAGGCCAAAGAGGTCTCTTTCTGTGTGCCAGTTCTGGCAGCACACGGAGGAAGGCAGAGGAAGGAGGATGGCTGAATTTTTCATTCAAATAACTTTGTTCCCATTTGGATATGCCTTGTTTGGAATCCCCATTGATGGCAATGAGGTGTGAATTTTCCTGATTTAGAGGGCAAAAGTGAGCTCTTGGATCTGAGTTTGTTTTTATGAGCTTTGCTTTGGTTTGATTTTGTTTTCCATTTACAACTCTTCCTTTCTTTTACAATTTTAAAGCCATGAATGATGAGTACTAAGGGTTGGTGTAAGGCCAAGAAAGACACGTAGTTATAAATTTCCTTCAGTGTTCTCTGTTTCAGTGTTTGAGAACCACTTTAGACTGGTTAGCAAGAAATATTCTTCCCTCCAGTCCCTCACTTCCACTCCCCTGACAGGGGTAGGTCACACTGGACACAATTGTTTTATATGTTTTTCAAATGTTAATTTTGTGTCCCAGGGCAAAGTAGTGATTTTTAGGAGCTGAGAGTCTGAGGATGCCTCAAAAGATACTGTACCTACTATGGAATAAGAATATTAAGGCTACTTGACTTGTAGGACAGAAGTTACATCTTCATTTGACCGGCTGATCTTATTTAAAACACTGAAGAATTTTCTGAGTACAAGTCTTTGACTGGGCAGGTCTCACACGTGAGCCAAGCCCAGGGCTGTTGTAACTGAAGCTCTTTCCACCTCCCAGTGAGCCCCAACCCAGCTGTGCCCTAAACATCCCACCCTTGGGATATGCTGGCTTGTGCAAGGGTTCCTTGTGCCCCGCTTCTACTGGGGTTCAAGACCAGAGGGAGGCAAACCCACAAAGAACCCTGAAGTAATTTTCTTTCCAAAGGATGTGAAATTTGGCCAGAGTGACTGGAAATCTTTAGGGTTTTTTTTCAATTCTGGCTTTTTTTTGGTGTTGGTTTCTTCCTTTACCTCTCTTCTATCATTCTCTCCATCTCCTCAGTCACTGAAGAAGCAGAAGTTAGAAGAAGAAGAAGGAGAGAAAGAAAAGGGAAGATGATCAAACAGAAAAATAAATGAAAGGTTAACTTGCTTTTTGAGTGACGAACAAAAACATGAAACACTTCTCTGAAGAATTTTTGGTGGTTTGGTGCTTTTTTAAAAATCATTGAGATTTTTTTTTGTCACAGTATTTTGAAATATGAATTTCTTTTCTTAATTTGTATTTCTTTGTTTTGTTTCTTCAAATATGTATTCTTTCACTCTTCATTATTCTTTTTACATGGGCAGGTAAATGGCCTGCTATCAAGCCATTAGCCATGCCAAGCTCCTTTTTTGCTGTCCCATTGCAGCAAATCCTTTCATCACATTTTGATGGTCAGACACCTTCAAGCTTTCATATTTATCAAATCTCAGCTTCTGTGAAAATGACTACTGTCAAAGGGTTTGCTCAGGAATTCTCTGCTGCCAATAAAAACTTATCCATGGCCTTCAGTGGTGTTTTGGGATCAGATCTGACCTAATTTGGTGGACCACCGCTCAATTCTTCCTCTGGCATGTTTGTCTTATTATGCTCACTGATTTATGTTATAGGGGTTATCCTTGGTTCTTGATATCAAAACAACTATTCTGTATCAAATCCAATTGAAAATTCTAAGTCGGAACTAAATTTTACTTCACAGATGCCCACTGTATTTTTGGAGCTCTAATTTTAACGAAGGGAGGAAAATATATCTCAATACATAGAGACTACACAGAATAAGTGTTGGAAGAAGCCCGAAGGAGATATAAAAAACCTTTTGCTACTTCAGGTAAACACCTCTCTGAAGAGCTGTTGCTTTTACCAGTAGTACTATGTCATGAGGATCTGAAGAGCATTTCCATCACTGAGAGGAGATGCAGAGAGTTATACAATAATTACCTGCAAATTTGACAAAGCAAAGTCAGGATCTTAATACTGCAATTCATTTCCTTTGATATATTATCTGTCATCTCCCCCTTCCCACACAACTTCTTTATACTGAGAGGGAGATGGCACATCACCTATTGCCTTGACTGTTTAGAGAGACAATTATTTCTCCCACTCTCTCTCTTTCTTTCTTTCTTTCTTTCTTTCTTTCTTTCTTTCTTTCTTTCTTTCTTTCTTTCTTTCTTTCTTTCTTTCTTTCTTTCTTTCTTTCTTTCTTTCTTTCTTTCTTTCTTTCTTTCTTTCTTTCTTTCTTTCTTTCTTTCTTTCTTTCTTTCTTTCTTTCTTTCTCTCTCTCTCTCTTTCTTTCTCTCTCTCTCTTTCTTTCTCTCTCTATCTCTTTCTTTCTCTTTCTTTCTCTTTCTCTCTCTCTTTTCTTTCTTTCTCTTTCTTTCTTTCTTTTTCTTTCTTTCTCTTGTCTATTTTCCTCTCTGGTTTCTTCTGGTCATTTCTTCCATCTGTCCCTGCCTTTTTTATGTCTGTTTCAAAAGAGAAGAAGAATCTGCTTTCCTTCAGCTTGACAAAACACTGCAGCAAAGAGCCAGCCTGGGATGAAGTCTTCAGCCATGTGGCTCACAGCTAAGTGAGGGTGTCCCAGTACACTCCTTCAGATATGACCAGGCTGTATTTTAAGTAAAGGCCCAAACTCTGCTCATTTAACTTTCAAAGAGCCTACAGGGGCCTTTGGGGAGCTCTGAAGTCCAGGGGAAGAGAAAGCTCACATTCATGCTGCCTGCTGTGCAGGGAGGACAGGCCTGGCTGTGGACGTGTCTGCCCGCTTGCGTTTAATGCCCAGTTGCCCTTGGGAGCTCCAGGGCTTGAGATCTACATGGCGCAAAGGAGGCCAGAGCTGAGTGATGATATTTATACAACCAGGCTTTTCATTACTGTGGGCTTCGTTGTCACTAGCTCTTGCTGGCTAGCAGAAGCTAAAGAGACATCAGTTACAATTCATTTAATATTTAAATATCTTCTCAGACTTTGCCACATAAAGAGTACCTGTGGTTTCAAGTGTGATTGATATAACATAGCTGGCCCTTAGAGTTAAAACTTCGACAGAAACTCTAATGGCTACAAAGCCAAGGTTTATTTATATCTCTCATAATCCCTGTGAAATTCTAGGAGCAGACTCACCCAAATGAGAAGTCACAGTGTTTGGGTTCTTGTCTAACCAAGGCTCATTGATTTTTAAGCGCATAAATTCAGGAACTCTAAAGACCCAGCCAAAGACAATACAGCAGGAAGCACAGTTTGGAGATCCCCCTGGGGAGGAGATGTGGTTGTAAACACTTGAAAATGTTTAAATGCAGTGAATACTCTAGTTATATTTGGTAGGTCTGACAGGACAAGCAGTCCTAACAATCTGAAACGCTGGACAGAATGGAAGGAAAGGCTTGCCAAAGATAACAAAAGCCTCACAGCCCTTTTTGCAGCTCCTCTGCCAGGATGTAGAGTTGTCACAGTCTCAAGTCCTCCTAGAGGTGTTCTTCCCTCTGGGTAGCTCTCATCCAAGGGACATGGAAGATGTCTCTTGCATTGTAGGTTCACCTAGCCAGGGTCTCACACGCTACGTGAAGAGAAAGGAAGACCTTTGCAGGGAGCAGAAGCATGATGGGCAGCTTGGAGATCAAAGCCCTTTGCACGGTGTCTGACATCCTTGGCCACTTCTAAAAGTCTCTTTGTAGCTGTTTGTTACAGATGGGTTTAAATCAGCATTTGTTCAGAGGTGGTATTGAAGCAGAAAGATTAAATGACTTCCCTGGGATCTCAGGGGAAGCCTGCGAGAGAAGAAAGGCTTGGTCTGAGCTCATCCTCCACACCATGGGCCCACACCTTGGCCCTGCACCATCTCTCCTGGCAGGTACCAATGCTGGGCTCCAGGCTCTCAGTTCCTGGCAGCAGCATTACATGGGGTCAGTATGAATCCCTCACAGGCAAGAAAATGGAAACCTATTTCTGCAGAGAAATGTTGGAGACTTCTAAAAATACCTCTGTTGAAGAAGCATCAAAATTCCTCTGTAAAAAATATATAAAAAAAGAGAAAGGTGCGGAACAAGGAGCAGACAATGTCCAAAGACATGCTGAATGTAAGGGGACTGTGGTTCAAAACCAGGACTCTGGGGTTTGTGAGCAGCAGATGTGAGTAGCAAAGAGACCAAAGAGGTTAGCGCTAGATAGATGGGTAAGGAGAACAAGAGCATTCACAAAAATACCAGGGGAGATGAAGTACTAGCGAGAAGTTGAAACCTTCAGTAAACCGAGAGACTGAACTCTTTTGAAAGCCGCCTTTAAATAAATATACAAACACAAAGTTTGAACAACTAGAAAACACTGGAGAAATATAAACCTGCAAAAATAAAGATAATGACAAAGAATGGGTAAGGGAATATAGAGAAAAATGTGAATATAAACAAATCAACTTTCCAGATTGCATGCAACCCAGAACACTCAGGGAATTGAATAACAAATTTATTGTTCCACCAACAATTATTTTTTGACAAATCATGGGAGATTCCCAGGGCCTGGAGCAAAGCAAATATTGTACAGCTTTTTCAAAGGAGAACTGAAGTGCGATCCCAATAATTACCATCTTATACGTCAGTTTTCTCTCCCTGTAGTAGCATAATGCAAATAATTTCCTAAGACTTATGGGGCTGACTTGCTCATTACCCCCAGATGATCCAGTATAGTCCAACACAACATTGGTGTGCGACTGACTGACAGCTATTGTCCCAGCCTAGGAAAAGAAGAATGACTCTCTTAGCTGGAATGTGTCCAGCAGCATGTCTGGATCCCACAGTGCAACCCTGTGCAGATAACACAAAGGATGATGCTAAACAAATGCATTTCCAAACTATAAATAATGCTAGTGGTCCACCTATACTAATCCAGCCCCGATAGTAATTTACCTGATCCAAAACTCAGTGATGTTGTGGAAAGCGTGTGTTTACATCCATGAAGAGCCCACGAGGAAATTCTCCCAGCTCAGCCACACGCTGTAGAGAAAACTTGTCCATATTGCTCAGATCCCACATTCCTAGAAATGTGTAGGGAAGGAATGCAGAGAAAATGAACAGATTTCAGATGCTTTAAAAGAAAAAAAAAAAAAAAAACAAACAAAAAAACCACATTGTTAATATAATGAAAAAATGGGGAGGCAATGAACAAACAGCCAGTGCTGAAGTCAGGCTGATGCTCGTAGCTGTTTGTCCAACTTCTGAGAAGCAACTAAGGCAAAATTCCTTTCTTTAATTTCTCATTCCCACCCAAAACCTGCTGGTTTTGACTTCGTGCAGGGCATATATATTTCATCTATAATCATCATTTGTAGATATTTTTTAGGGCCAGTAGGGACCATTAGATCATCAGTTCTGGCCTCCTGCATAACACATGCCGTAGAATTTAATCCAAAAAGGTAATGAACTATTCACCTCATTGTGGCAGTGGATGAGGGCTGAACCCACGACTGTTTAATTCTGTGGCTTTTGTGGGGGATTGATGATGAATTTTGATATTTTTCCATACAGATTCTGCAAAGCATCATCACATGGAAAATCCCATATGATAAACAATTCTCTTTTCCAAAAACACAACTACTTGCAGAAAGAGAAAAAGGGGGGCACAGGGGTGTGTGCAAGCCCACAGTATGAAAGGAAAAATTTAAAGAGTATCAGCTTTTTCCAAATTTCATATCAAGCTTTTTATTAGTTGTCTTTTGTCAAAATAACCAGACACAAGCATCAGAGAAACTAAATGATAGTTCAGACTCCAAAAGAGGGGAGGAAAAAAACCCCCCACCCTTACTGAAATGTGTTTCTGTGGTAGAGTTTATAAATCCATTCAGTGTGGTCTAATGTAAGTCAGGCTTTAACAAATATTTTTGCTCAACTTGGTTCCAGGATAAAATTGTAGAAGTTACTGAAAGGTGAAAAAAAATCCTCAATCTATTCAACTTTAAAAAAAAAAAAAAAGACATTTAAGGGGGGTCTAACTGAAGTATACAAAAATCTTAGCTGAATGGATAATATCAATGCATGTTACTACTTTTGATACTGCACAGATGACAGGATCGGGGGCATAAATGGAAGTTCAAAAAACAAATTCAGAGGAGACATAAGGAAGTGCTTTGTCACTCAAAGAATAATAAATGTTTGGAATGGCCTACTGGGCAAGGTTGTTGAGGCAAAGACAGTGGGCTCGTTCAAGAAGCAATTAGATGCTATCCTGGGGGAAACGCTGTATTACAAGAGACAAGCATCAATGTGTTGAATGGCCTTTTCTCATTCCTAACATTTTCTATGTTCTTTTCTCCAGCTTGTACTCTTAAGGGTCTGCAGCCTCAGTGTATGATATCAAAACTGAAATCAGGCCCAGCAGTGTTCTCCACTAAACTGGGCCAAGAAGCATAATAAAGATTTGGCCTTGCTATAAAAATGTGCCGTGCTGTACTGCTACCCTGCTTATTCCATGCTGGTTTCTGGGCTTCTAATAAAGGAACAGGCGTTGGGCAAAGCACCCAGGGTTCAAAGATTTGTTTCACACCTTGTGTTGAGTCCAGAGCGCACTTTCGAGAAACTGGGGCACCCTGCCCTTCAGGTGGGAGCACTTCAGAGGTGGGCCAGGACAATTCCAGCACACACAGAGTTCTTTGGATCCTTCACAACTAAACTCAGTATTCAAATGTGCCTTTATTAGTAGTTATTAATATTTTCTGAGAATTGCTCTGTCCCTTTCAGCTTACCTACCCGTTCTAATGATGTTTTCTCTGCCTCCACGCACAGCACTGGTCTTTCTTTTCCCCTTTATGTACATCCAAAGGGAAGTAAAGTTTGGGTTTTTTCTTTGGTGCATGTGAGGGTACTCGAGGGACAAGTGAGTCTGTAGAAGGTTAAATAACGTCCCGTGCGTTGTGCCAAAATGGGTCCAGTGCTCAGAGATCAACCAGCTGGAATGGTGCCATTGCACCTCACCACCTCCTGGGAAAATTGCAGCCCCCTCCATGCTGAGGTTCCCCCAGCTGTCCCAGCACCGCACAACACCCTGCTCCTGAGAAATCCAAGAGGAACATGTAGAGTATCCTGCTGGAGATGCCCCATTTGGGACG
The DNA here is from genome assembly GCA_013398155.1 of Pedionomus torquatus. Lineage (NCBI taxonomy): Eukaryota > Metazoa > Chordata > Aves > Charadriiformes > Pedionomidae > Pedionomus > Pedionomus torquatus. Next base: position 194,776 of record VZRU01001312.1, on the reverse strand, counting down.
TGTCAGGTTCAGCAGCTGAAGAGCACAGAGCTCCTGTTACCCAGCTGAGCAAGCTGAAGTCCACTCAAGAAGAGCGGGGTGATTCGAGATACATCTTCAGTTAGCCATTTTATTGCATTCTTCTGATTTATGGGTTACAGAAGAAGCTTCAAAGAAGAGCTCTCTTGCAGGCAGCAAGAGGTTGAGGCACTACACTGAAGATGATCTCTCCTCCCCTAAACTTACTGGGTATCCTACAACAAGAGGTAGGCACGGCTAGACAGCAAGGAAGTCCTTGAGGACACTCATTTTACTACACACACAGGCTGTGCAGCTCTTATCAAGTATTCATAGGCAGCACAGTAGGGGGGAATTTTAGGGAAATATTCAAAGAAAAATGCTTTTGTAGCCGTGCAGTTTTGTATGGGAAATCTCCACCAAACAAGAGAAAGTACTAAACTAGTTTGGAGAATGTATGGTTGTGCAAGAAATGCACAGCTAAGCATCCACAATGACTGGAGGAGAGGGATGGCAGCCTCTCTCTCTCCAGCCGGAATGAAGAAGGAAAAAGGAATTGAGCTGCCACCTCCTCCCAGGAGCTAAGACAGCCCCTAATTCAAGGCCAAGCAAACAGAAGTTAAATTAGTATGAATTGCTGGAAGACTCACACAGTCTGTCCTTTCTTCCCCTAACCCTTCTGCAAGTTTTTTTATTATTATTATTTTATTATATTATTCTTTATTACTGCTGAGGGATTCTTATTATTACGGTTCTAACCTTCATTACAGTGGCTTTGTGCCCCAGCACTCCAGGGGAAATGCATATTCAGAATAGCTTTGCAAGTGCTGCCGAAGCCATTTGATGTCTGCACCACTAGCTAAATTATTTGCTAACAAACTTTGAGACTTTTTGCCCTTCCAAAGGAACCATTTCACATGTGGTTTTTGGCTTCCTCTGCAGTGGCCCAGCAATATTATTTTATCCCAGCAAAGAGCACATTATTGTTTAGTATCACTGCTATATTCCAGTATGTTTCCCAAGATGATAAATGTTGGCACAGAAAAGAGGCAACTTTTTTAAACAATAAGTAATAAATTGTGGAAGGCTGAGGTAAATATTTTTCCATGTCCCCAAACAACTCTGAGTACATTCCTGAGGAGTGTATTGACAGTAAAATGTTTGAGAACAAGAACATTTTTTGGATCAGGTTGTGGTTGTTGTCCAACCCATAAAATATCAAGAAAATTCCTAGCTCTTTCTACCATCTGTTCCACTGTGTACTTCTGGGTGCAGCTTTAACTAAAGCATTCAAAATGTCTACTATAGCAAATATGAATATGAATGAGTTAGTGTGAGAAGATAAACTGCATTGTTCCAAGACTTTAGGGAAAAAAAAAAAACAAAAAAACCAACAACAAACCCAAACTGGAACACAAAGTTTGTCAGATATATCCAAATGTAGGGGGAGGTATCTTGGCAACGAATTATTCAAGTACCTGGACTGACTGTGCCAGTGAGATCTGCAGCGCTGGGGGCACCCATTCCTGCCTGGTGTCCAGTAACCAAACCAAGCGAGGTCAAGAGAAGTCACACACAGATTGATGAGCACTGAGAGCATGAAACAAGCTATGAATAGTAAATGTCAAAAATTAACTAGTAAAAATGTCACCTCAAGGCTATATTCGAAAACCATTCCCTGCTGGAGGGCAAGCTGCAAAGATAAAAGGATGGCCAAAATCAAAATAATATTATCTAGTGTAACATTTACCTGCAGGTAATGCCACTGCAATCATCCTTGTGTACATCATCTCTAACACAACACACATAACTGTCGATCTCCACCCCTGTACCTCTCTTTGAACCCCATTCTTACAGATTCTGCCCTCAGCCTGGGACACTCACCCAGGAGGAGTGCTCACTTCACCCCCCAGGAGGCAGAGGGAAAAGGATTAGCAGCTAAACTGCAGGCACCTGGCCCCAGCCACACGAAAACATGCACCTCAGTATATACAGCAAAGGCTTCTTAATAATATTTTTTCAAAAGATTTTTGCAGTGTTTAAATATTGAATATAGGCACATTCAACATCCTTCTGGGACAGTGTTTGGCTGTTTAAATGGAAACTACTAAACCTCTAGCACTCTAAGGTGAGGCCATACTCAGTATACATACTCTGTACTCAAGACATAAATAATAAATGCAATTTAAACTGAAATTTCAGCAGACTTTCCATTAAGTAACAGATCACTGTTGGATGGTCATGGTTTTTTATATCTGGCAGAGGGCTGTATCTCAGATATGTAGACATCATGTAGAGATGGGATATTTTGTACGAACATTAATAATGATGTTCCTACATTGCTCATGCTGTGGAAATGCTTCCTATTCATCTCATTATCTTCTGGTCCCACAATGGAAGCATGATGAGCCCAGAGAAATGAGTGAGAAGCCTTCTATGTCTTTGTGTGGTGGGTATAAAATGGTTGCAAACCAGATGAATGTTTAAATACATTATCTCTGACATTTCACACTACCCTTCTGGAAAGACCCCATATATTTAATATCAAAAGGGCAGAGACCACTTACCATGGGAGAAAAAGAGAATGACTGCTTTGTCCTGCCATCTGTATCCCATGAAGCAGATCACAGAGGACCAAGATGGTTTCCCTTACGCCTTGAAAGGGGCTGATGAGAACCCAGAAGCACCTAGATAGAAGTCAGATTCTTTCACTCATATCAGTCCTGCAGGTCTGCTCTAAAGTTCTCTTCCCAGTCGCCTCCTAGAGGGTTAAAAAGACAGCACAGCACAGCATGTCGGAGAGAGGTGGTTCTGAGTTATTGTTGTGTATGTTTCGGTGGTCATTGCTGTCTTAGTAATCCTCATTTCAATATAAATCACTTCTGTTTTCACATTTTCTCCTGGACCAGTTCCACATCCCAAGGACCATTCCCATGAGTGGCTGTTGAATTTGGCCCCCCAGCTCTTCTCTAATGACCTTTCACAATATTGGTAAAGGCTTCAGCACTCACTGAAAACATCAAAGGGCCTATTCTCATCTTTCATGGAATCTAATAAGAATGGTGGGGCTCTATATTCACAAAGCTGGCACTGGTGCTCTGCATGTCCTTGGGCAACTCCTTTAAAGGCTGCAGGAGTCTCCATGTGGAAGAATGGGAATAATGACACTGGCTGCCAACCACGAAGGTTGCAACACAGAGTCACTTTAACGACTTGTTGAAGCCCCAAACAGTTGATGGAAGCAAAACACTTTGCAGGAAAGCAAATGGTACGCATGTACACAGATAGAGGAGTAACATGCCTAGGGGAAGCTTAGCTGCCATCCCAGCCTGTAGCCCCAAAAGCCAAATGGTGACAGGACTGCAAGCACGACTATCCCAAGCTTCACTAAGCTTTCACCTAATTTACATCAGTGGACAACTTCTTGTACAGACTAATGTCTGGAATAGGCCCCCTTCCTGTATGCTATTAACAGAACTATAAATATTTAATTTGAAATATAAGATACTAATAAGTATCTTAAATAAAAGAAAATTGTGATAGATTGGCAGACTGCCATGCTCATCTCCACTTTATACAGTGCTTCCTTCTTGTCTTGAACTCCTAGATGACATCCTTCCGATAGAATTAATTGGCCTCTTTTCTTGCCCCATTCTATTTCTGTTGTAATTATCTTGTAGTTCGGCCAGCAGCGGACGATGTTCTTCCTGTCACTGCTCTTTTGCTCTCAATGCTCTCTGTTCGTGCAGGGTGTTTTCTAAATTCAGTTCCATTTTCCTCTTACAAGTTCCTGACCAAGATTTTGTCACATCTTCTGCAGAAAGAACCATTTAGAGCCCCATGCAAAGTGAGCTGTGACCAAAATCTATTGCCTTCAACAGTGTATAGATGGGGTTTTCACACGTGCCATGTTCCTCAGCACTTGTAGGACAGAAACGGGCATTGAAAAATAAAGCTGCACGTGTGAGGAAGAAGAGGTGACAAGACTGACTGGAAGAAAAGAGACTGAGTTTCTGTTTTTTTCAGGAAACTACAGCTTGACCTCAGGTTACTGAAATGTTTCCATTGACTTGGTGGTTTTTCCTTTGCAGATGTATCGGATATAAGATCTATCCAGTGAAGTACATTCCCTCATAATTACCAAATTACACCAAAGTGTAAAAAGTTACAAAAAAGATTAAATACACTTCAGAATTAGCTGATGGGGAGCCTTTTTGTTAGTTTCTACACTTCTCTCTATATACCAAGTGACTTTTTCCATTACAATATTTTAAACTGTCAAAAAGAAACTTGAAAATGAAGGAAGAGGAAACTTTCTGATACAAAGAGGGAAGGAAAAGGAAACTTCAGCTTACAAATAAGTCCTCTTTCCCGGTAAATAGAATGGGCAAAAGGACGGTGCATCAAGAAAGTACAAAAGCCATTCCTGAGAAGATTCATAGCCATGGAAGAGCATAATGTCAAGTTAAAACAAACCCAAACCCATCTCAAAACTCTAATTTTCACCTTTTTCAGTTCCTGGCAATATTTCAGAATTCACTCTTTGTCACAGCTGGTACCTGTTTTTTCCCATACTGTGACATACTGCCTACTTTACATGCCCAGCCAGTGCCTTCTTATACGGTCTGTCAGAGCTGGTTTAGTCTGTGTCAGGGAGCCAAGTGTTAGTAAAGCTGGGGAACATTCTCCTAGATCAAGAGAATATTCCTGTGCTACGAGCCAGGCGCTGCAGCTACGCTTGAGACCAGCAATGGACACACACTGCACTCAGCAGTGGTATTTATAGAATTGTTAACAGTCGAAGAGATTGTGGGGCACAGCCCTGCAACATTATTTCCTTTGCCTTCAAAAACCACTTTTCTGAAGTGCCCGGAGACGTCCTGTCTTAGGGGTTATTCCCAGTTAAGATAAAGTGAGCGAAAATGTGTGACTACTGTCAAAAGAAGAATAACGCTAGTGCTTACAAAACCTCCCCTTCAGATACGAGCACCACACCGGTGTGCATAAGCTCTGTGTTTGATTTCTCTGTCGTATTTTCTCACACTGGAGATGGTCCCAAAGCAAACCTCTGAATGCAAGCACAGAACATGATTAAGAATCAAAGCCTGGAACACCAGACCATATGTTTGGCTGCCTGGTTGTGTCTTTACAGAGGTCCAGCCAAAAGCCTCAGCGCAAACCTCTTGAATATTTGTATGCTCTGCACAATAGGCCAAAATATTCATCCTTAATACCGTTAACCTCTTGCTGGCTAAACCTTTGATGCAAATCTAGTAATTGACATTGATTCTGCAGGGGACAGAAGCCCTGTTTGACCCAAATACAAGGCTGGCTTGGCCTTCTGCTTGTTTCCGAGATGTTCTGATTGCTCCTTCAAGTCAAGAACATCACTCCATAAAAATGCTTGCCTGAGGTTGGTTCCCATGATGTTTAGGCCTTAGACAAAACTCTGGGGAGCAGCACTACCTGCTACGGACCCACCATGCTTACTCTGAAAGGACCAGATGCAGTGGCTTCCATTGGAAGTTAATGGCCTGTGGTAAAGACAAATTTCTCACATTAAGCTGGTTTACTCCTAGCAAAAAGAAAATTGGTTAGCAAAGAGAAAAGGTGTTCAGGTCTATGCAGGTATCTCTTAAACCTAGAATGTACCCTCAGATACATAGATTCCCCTAAGAACATCCTCCTTTTATGAGAGAAGTCAGATTTACCTGCAGATTCCACATCTGGAACTCTGACATCATCAGATACCTCTGGCAATCCATACTTTGTCTCGAACCTTCTTGTGTCCCTGTGGGGCTCTTCAAATTTGGCTGAAGGTCCCAGTTCTCCAGCTTTCTTAGACTTGCCTCAGTAGTCTGTTGACAACCCATTTATCAAGAAAAAGTGTCAAACAAGTGACTTTTGCAATAAATCAAAATTTTTCCCAGGTTTAGATATTCACTGCTTTTTCCTCCTTGAGGTTGTTTCTGACAATCTAAGAGAATTAACAAAAATCACAACTTACAGAAATATTTTTACACCACTCATGTAAGACTAGGAACTACCCAAAGTGTTACAAAGTATCTACAATCCATCCTGACTACTACATCATAGGTATGATGCAGGAGATACCCTAGCATGTTTTATTTGCACACCCAAAATAGCAATGAAACTAAAATTATTTAGGACTGAAAAGACAAAACAAAGAATCTCATTTAAATGTTACTCCAGAAAATTTCAGCACAGAACAAATTAATCACATTCATTAGTCAAGTTCCAAATAAAATCAGCTGTCTTCTAAAGTGAGAGCAGAGAAAAATTAGGACAACATGTATCTGTGAAAAAAGTTGGACTTTTTTTATTCCAGGAGAACTCAACTAAAAGCTCCCTCCATTCAGGCACCTGGGTTTCGTTTCATAATAGCTTCGGTCCATTGTTCCTTATTATCAGAGCTGACTATGTTCAAGCTAAGGCAGATCTTGTTCCTAAATTTATGTCTCTGTGTGTGACCACTACAATATGTGTTTTGTATGCTTTTTCCTGAAAGCCTAATATAGTGATACCTGTGACACGGCTTGGACTCCCCCTTTCATGTATATTACCAACTCGAACTGCAACCCGCTGGTAGATTTTTCTTAAACTCTAAAATGAGGGTCTAACCTTCTCTTCTTTTTCTTTTTCTTCTCTGTTACCTATAATCTTGATTTGACTCACACAAAAGTGACACAGTGGGAAATCCACTCAAGAAGACTTTGACAACTAACAATGGAAACCTACCTACACGAAAGTTGACTGGTGGCGTTTATAGTGAAAAAATGTATTCAAGTTTAAAGATGTCATCTGTGTTAACTGATCCGTGTTGGTTTTGTGTGTTTTTGTCAAAAGAAATGTGCTGCGGAGTCACATCTGTTAGGGTAAAGAAAACTAGCCAGAACAACATCACCACTAAAAAAGACAGGTATAGTCAGGAAACAAAACAAAACAAAACAAAACAAACCCTCAAACTATTTAAGTTTGGGCAAATATGTTTTTTTAGTTTGGACCAAATCCAAAGGACTTGAATGAAGCAGTGAAACTTGAACACATTTAAATGCAACTAGTATATAGAATTATTCATACTCCTGTTCCTTTTACCTTTTCTAGTATGAAAAATATTGTTATTTTATACAGCACCAAAGGTGGGCTAAATGTATCTCATGGATTAAATTAAAATGAGATTGCCGTAGATTTTTCAGTAGTTGTTACTGATTGTTTTGGCTTCAGTTTTAGAGTTGAAGTTGAGACAGTTTACACAGACTGCTTTCCCCCTGGAATGAAAGGAATCTAGTGCTTGCTGCAAACCCGCCTTCTTCAGCAAACACCACACTCAAGGCCATGAATTGCCATTGGAAATCTTAGGTGTTTCAGCCCAGAAAAGAGATGCAAGTCAGTACCAGGTTCAAATATGATAATGTACAAGTAGACGATATTGACTGAACCTGTTAGGATATCAAAGTCATTAATATTGTACAACCAGTCCTCATGTCCTCTTCCTCATTTCTAGGTCTGCTTGCCTAGGCCCCACCTCATTGCTGACTTGAAGCAGTTTGTCACACCATTATACTTGCTGCTGATACACGCTTTCCTTAAAAAACATATCAAATATTCTGCAAATGGGAAAATCAACCTCAAAGTTGTCCTCTGGGTCAGGTTATGAACACGTGAAGTGGAGCTGATGCTACTACAACATTCCCATGAAATGCTGGGCAATGGGTAAGCCTGGTGGCTCTTGGAAGGAACTTGAGATGCTGAGATGCAACAGTGATAAACACTGTGTAAAGTACGAATGGAACAGAAAGGATCTGAAGGAAGAAAGAGGCAGAGCAGCTGTCACATCCCTCAGCTCATTCATCCAGGTCTGAGTAGCCTGAAGAAAAAGCAGAGTTCAGTGGGGTTTGTGCTGTTGTTGCCCATCCTGCAGCTGGTCTCTAGCTAAATGCATGGCTTTAGTGAAGGAACAGATTTATAGATGGAAAATCTTTCCTATCTGTGTATTGTCTACACCCGGGTGATGTCTGTTAATTTAAATTCACTTAAAAATTTAAAGGTGATGGGGAAAAGAAAAGGATCATGTCTCAAAATGAAAAAAATTGAAGTGAAGCTGCTTTGTTAAAGGGTTTTACACTAATCCAAGTTCTTTGTCAGTCTTTATGATGCAGAGGAGGACTCATTTATAAAAGCAAGCCACTAGGCTGCTTCAGGAAAATTCATGCAATAAACAGGGAATGAAACTTCATCGGTAAAACAAGGTGTACCCCAGAAAATCCAATGAGAAGCAAATAGGGTGGAATGAGAGACTGGAGAAGGAATGTCATCTTCCACTGTTGGAGCAACTCTGATTTTGCTGTGCAGGTACTGAACACACAGGGAATGAGAGATGTGCGAGCCAGTGCGCCTTGTCACTGCATCATTTTTACATTTCAGAGCCAGGTAAACTGAGGGGCTTGGTTAATGCATATCCCAGACTGCTAGGAATGTGATTTAGGCATCTTGCTTCATTTCAGCCATTAACAGGTATTTTCTGGTATGCCCTTCATACACGGTACATCTTCTCCACGTGGACCCTTCACCTCAGCCCAGACAAGGGTTATCGCAGGACCACGACTCCCATGTCACCCTCCAGATTTCTCCTACAGCTTCACTGCCAGAAAATTCTCAGCATCAGGCCTCTCTGCAATGAAAACTGGCTAAATTCTCCAACCAGAAACCCCCCAAAAGCTGTGCAATTAAACAAAATGAAACAAAACAAAACCAAAAAAAAAAAGAGCCCTTTAAAATCTGCTTTAGAGAGGATATGTTCAAGTGCAGATGGGGGTCACTGTATCTTGCATCTGTCATTGAGTAGTCAGGGTAATTGACCCAGAGATACCTGCCCAGAGGAAGAGACAATGTTTGAAATTCCTGTTAGAAACAATTATGTACTTGACCTTAAAGTATGGGTC
>VZRU01001312.1:149981-185787 GCA_013398155.1 Pedionomus torquatus | reverse complement strand
TGGAGGGCATAAAGAAAAAGAAAACAAAACCAGAAAGGCTCTCAACCCTTTGAAGGTCCTGTTTGTGCTGAAACAGGCTCTGTGAATTGGTAATTGGCCTCTGGGAGCCCAGGGGACGTGAGGCTGAGGCAGCACACCGCAGGCAGGCACCGCTGCCACGCTCAGCACTTCTGCAGCCTCCCCTGCCCTGCTGCGGGGTCTCAGCTGCAACAGGACATGCCACGGCCCCCATCCCACGGCCCATGCTCAGCACCCTCTTTGCTCAGCCTCCCCTCTGCCTCCATCCAGGGCTACCAGCTCTTTCTGCAACACTCCCATCCCTTTGCTCCTTTGCGAAGGGCTGGAGAAGAGGTCATACAGAGAGGTGGCTGGCAGAAGGAGAGCGGTTTGTGGCTCAGGTCTGGAGAACACGGCCCTTTTCAGGGTCCAGGATACTCCATGAGTATCCTGCAGCAGAAGCAAAAGAGCAATTCCCCAAACACAAAACTTGTCTTTCTTCAGCATCGTTAGCTGTTTGCTATTGAACTAGGAGCTGAAGTGATACAAAGACTTTTGCTTACTTCAGGCTTTGCCTACTTCGGGATGTGGTGGCTGCTTTGCCCAGCAGTAAGGTCTGAACTGACCCCACAAGCAACTGTCTCAGATACCCAGCCTCAGTCAGAAACCAGCCCTGCTTCTGGGCATAAGTCTTGTGAATTTGAGAGGAAATTCACTGCTTGATGAGTAGGGTGGCCCAGACTCCTCCAAGGCAGCCCAACACCAGAGGATTAGGAGGCATCAAGGAGATACCTCAGAAAATGGGACGACATCCAGACTGGTAGCAACTTCTCTACAGAACATGCTTGTTCCCAAGGGTCTACAGTGTTTCACAGCCCACAGTATTCTTGAGGGCTTGGCCTTTCAGCCAGGGCAGGGCCAGCTCTCCTGCAGCCAAGGAGGAAGAGGAGGTGGCCCACTGGCTGCACAAAGAAGCCTGAAGCTGACAGCTGAGAAATTGCTCAGGTTTTCTTGGCGCCAGCAGTGCCTTGGCTCAGAGGGACCCAGCCTGGCAATCCCTGTGCACAGACACACCCGAGCAGGTAGAAAATTTCTCTCCTCCACTACAAGTGACATCGTCTCAGTAGATTTTACACTTGTCCCTTCCACCCTCATAACCGCGAGGGTTGGAAACAAAGAACAACCTTCAGGAAGACCATGAGCGTTTCACAGGCAGCCACTTCGTTTTCCTTCCCAGGCAGGAGAAAAGACATCATCTGGTCTCAGCTATGTCCCCATAGCCCTTCTGGGAGGAAAAGCTTGCTGCGAGCCCAGAAGTGGTGCCCAGCATTGTTCCATTGGGTTCCTACTCCTATTTTCCCTCTGGGGCAACGGGGCAAGTCAATCTAGCAGCGTGAACACACACACACACACACACACACGAGAAGGATAACACTCGTGGCCGTGCACAGAACGGGTGATTTCAACCCTGCTGGTCACAGGGAATTCAAACCATTAAAAAAAAAAAAAAAAAAAAAAAAAAAAAAAAGAAAGGAATTAAGCTTCGGCAATGTCTTTGCTTTAAAAATCAAAACAACAATAACAAAAAGACCAGTGAGGTTAATTACACCGGAGCAGAGAGGAATCTCTAAGATGTAAATACATTTCCATGAACATTAAAAGCAAAGCCCTCTCTAAAGTGTTTTTCTTTCACAAGCAAGCAAGAAAATACATTGGATAAAACAAACTTTGCTTATTTTAGTTTCGACTCAATTACCTGTTAATGGAAAAAATCTGGCACCACTAATAATGAGGCAGGAATGAGATCACTGTTCTGGAGGCCTGGCTTGTCAGGGAAGCTTGCAACAAGAAGTGCATTTATCTGCCTTTCTATAACCCTTTTCAAGCACTCTGTCAGGGAGCCCAAACTGAACAGCCAGTTTAGGAGGAACTTGGAACCTGCTCCAGGCCCCCTCAGCCCTCTGGGAAAAGGAAAATTATTGTTGGCAAGTCTTCCTGGCTCCAGAAGTTGATCCAGTGCCCCCCACTTGCCCATGCAGCAGCAGACAGAGCTAAGAATTTTGTTATAATTAAATAACGGAGTGCTGATTGGTTGCTGGAGGTGGTCTTGAAACTGGTGTTTAAGGCAATGGAGAACAACGGTTACTATTCATAGAAAAAGTAGAGTCTTAAAATCCATCTGTTTCGTTCCAAATTTAGGCCAAAAAAATGCTCACTCACTGTCTTTAAAAATACCACCTGCTTAGCTATTTTGTATAATGTGCCATTATATAAGTTTGAAGGAGGAGCAGGCAGGGAGGCAGCGGGGGCTGAGAAAGGGTGGAGGGAATGGATTAAAAAGATATAGTTAGATCCAAAAGTACCCCTACAGCGTATTCAAAAGGGAACACAAAATAAGTGAGCAAAGGAGACATACTCCGAGGAAGACTAAAACCAGGGGGTTTGTTAATGCCTAGGAACCAGCTACTACAAATGGTCATGTTTGCAAGTAAGATAAAAAACTTTTTTCTTTTTTTGGAAAAAAAAAAAATAAAAATAAAAATCACCCTTCTTACTATGCAAACCCAATTCTTCTCCTCTCCATACTACAGGCTTCTGGGAACACCCTGAGCCTTTTCTACCCTGTAGACCTTTCTGGTGGGTGGCAACACAGCCCCTGCCAGCAGGTACCTCCTGAATGGGGCTGTGCTTCTCCTCGGTGAGCCGGTGCAAGCAACTAAGTTGAAGGAATGAGACGATGAGCTGATAACACCACAATGTCCATTTTTCAAGGGCAGCTTTGCTCCGCGAGCAGTAACATTAGCAAGGCCTGGTGTCCTGCAGATGTGTCTCCTGTCTCCTCATTGTCCTTCCCCTCCCCTTGCTTCCCCACTGCAATCTTACATAATATTACATATTGCAGCTGCAATCTTTCCAGTTTTCCCTATACCCTTAACTCTTTCCCATGTCCCTTGTTCCTTCCAGCACTCCAACGCTCTCCATGTCTCCTACCTAATCTTCTTGGCCTGCCAGCTGGGCAGGAGAGTGCAGATGCTGGTCCAGAAGTAGACGTGTGATAATTGGCCATCTGGATGCTGCCAGAGAGAATGGATAACAGCTGAGCACTCCCTGCCTTTTCTTCAGCAGCGGATCTGGAAAGCCTCTCTTCTCAGCCCCGGCAGAGATTTCCCTGGAACTCACAGGGACTTTATCATCTCTGAGAGTTTGACCGCTGCTGTCAAATCTGGTTAAACATGCCAGAGGATTCAAGAGTTATCAGAAGAGGGTCAAACAGATGGACAGACAGCGTGACTTCATGATCTCCATTGCCTTAGAGGTCCAGGCTAACATACCCCCACCCAAAACAAAAGGCATTTCCAACTTGAGAAAAAGACCAAATTATAGACCATGTATGCAATTCATTAATAAATATTTTGGGTTGATCCCTGATGAAAATCCATCCAGAGGATAGCAGCATCCTGACCTTAAAATGGGCTGGTAACGTTGTTGGTAATGCTGGGCCATGGGGATGCCTTCAGTTGTAGCTGATCTGCCTTAAAAGTCTCAAGTTGTTTTCCAGGAACATCTTAAAATGAATGCCAAAGTACCTGCCTACTCCTTTTTATAATATAGCAATTGCTAAAATCTCTGAGCGCATTTGCTTATTCATAGATTTAAGGATCCAAGAGCTTTGGCCTTCCTGTCCAACAAAGACCACTGACGCTCAATGTTGATCCTGTACTGAATTTAGTCTTCACCTGGAGCATCTCTCCCAAAAGAGTATTCAAATTCTTTACCCAGTTTTAGGTGGCAAAGCACTCCTATGCATATGACAGACATAGCTGGGTAGCACAATCCGTATGTTCTTCTTCTTATTATAATTATTGTTATTATTTGCTTTCATGATTGTTGCAATGACCCATGCAACAATTTTACTGTGAATTCTCTTAACATCTTTTTATGGTCTAATGAAATGAACAGGGCTCTAAAGATTGCTCGTTTTTTCCTGCCTTTCCCTTCCTTTTTTTCTTTAAAGCAAAGCTTAAAACCATGTGGCACTGCTTTATTGAGTCAGCAATTGCTTAGACGTTTTAAAATTCCATACACTAAGTGAAAAATGAGATTTACAAAACTAATGGAAAAGAAATGTCTCCCGAACACGCAATACGTTTACTTGTTTCCTTGCCTTATCCCATAAAAACAGATGGAAGCAATAGATACAGTGAATTTCGTACTGTGCGCAGGGCCCCATGCTGTCCCATGGCAGCCTCGTACCAGGACAGAGCATGGCAGTTTGTCACCACGCTGCTCTGGTGGTTGCCCTTGCTCGTGGATCTAGGGGTGCATGGGCCGTATCCCTCTGCCAACCCCATCGTACACCTCAAGTATGGGAAGGGATGTCTTCCCACTGTGTTTCCAGTGTACTCTTTGGTTTGGTGTGCTCTTTGGCTGTGACTACTGGGCATAAAGACAATATGTATAAATAATGGCAATTTTCTCCCAGGAGCCTTGACCCAGCTCAGAGCCTCCGAGAAAGAATTTAGCGGCAAATCTGGTGACATAAACTCATCAAGGGACACAGCCAGGGCACAACCTACAGGAAATCCCAGCAGTTGCTTTCCCAGGAATATGCAATCACTGCAAACAACAGTTCCCAGCACAAGTTACCCACCACTCAACGAGCTCTGCTCAACCTGTCAAACATGTGCCTCTCCCACCGCACACACAGAAAGGAAACCAATTTGTCCAGGAACAGTGCTTTTGGACTTTGCTTTCCAAAGGCTTGCTAATAAAGCAGCGAGAAAAGAACACGCTATAAAAAATAATATATGAATCATACCATACCTTGATGGTGCCTCCTTTGAACCCTGGAACACTATGTTTTACAGTAGAAGAGAGCAGTTATCCCCAGCAGAGATGCAGCGCATGTATCTGGCTGATGGATGGCCAGGTTTCGTCGAGAGTCAAAATGTTTAGGAGAAAGGAAAAAAAAAATAATTCCCTAGAAACCTTAAGTAGCAGAAGAGTAATTTGAGCATCGTGTGCAATTTGCTGGCTACCAACAACAGCAAGACTTGGCAACTTCTACAAGGGCTTTGCAGCAATATCCTTTTCCCCATCAAGAAGTCCCATCTCACCCATGCTGCCTACATGTTCCACTAAAGTCTAGGGTTGTGTCATGGCAGTAACAGCATCAGGCCTCGGATCAAGGGAGATAAATGGAGCTTGGTAAAAAATTCACCATTACTTAATCCTTCTAATAGGAAATATAAAGTATATATTACCCTTTATTAACATGCTTGAAAGAAAAAAGGCTTCTGGCTTGTAAGCTAATTATTAAAAGAGGTGTCAGCAATTTAAAGCGCTATATATTCTTTTAAAATATTATTTAGGACTTCACCCAGTACCTCTACAAAGCAAATTCCTTCTGCAGTGAATAGACAACCACTTTGCAGAAAGTTTTGCTTTTATCTGACCCCCCCAGGAAAGGACAGAGAGGACTCAGCACCAGGGCTGGGCTTCCCGAAATCACCCCATTCCCATGTCTGCAGAAAATCATTTCACCCATTTCCCCATAAGAGGCAGGATACTTACCCTTCCCGCAGAGCCCAGAAAGAGCGACTGAAGAGACGTGCGTTACCTGAGCAATACACTGCCACGACGGTGGGGAACAAGGTATTTGATTGCCCTCGAGTGCCAAACTGACTGGGGCTACGGAGACATCCAGTTCTGAAGAGATTCCTGGAAATTAGGAAGCTTAAATCCCGACTTAGTTTAGAAAAAAAAAGAAAAAAAAAAAAGAAAAAAAGCCAAACAAATCAACCATTTAATACAAGTTCTCGCATGTAAATTCACTCTGCTCCTGCAGCATTTAAGGGCACTGCTGCATCAGGTGGATGCTGGATGCTCAGCACTGAGAACAGGCTGTGCTGCAAGGGCTCATTGCATTAAAAAAACATATATGCAAACCCAGGCTCAAATCTATCCAGGAGACAAACCCTACACCCTGTTTAATTAGGGCTACCTAAGCTCTCCTGCGTGACCTTTACAGTGCATCAGCCCTGTGTTGTGGCATCACCAGCTCGGAACAATAATGGTTTAAAATTAAAGGTATCATCGGCCCTGCTCTCCTGTCCCCCAGTCGGGATAACTTCACACAGCGGGACAGCGTTACTGTAGCTCACATGCTATTTGTCTTCTGCCAAATCACGTGCCATTCGCTTTAAAAAGAGAAGAAAAAGGATTTTCGACTATTGCAACAAAAGCTCACTGAGTGGGGAGAGCGCGAATGCAAAACGACTTTAGCAGGCGGCAGCACGGGAGCCCAAAGGAAAGAGGATTTCTCCCAACCAGGGCTGGCTGCAAGTCGCCACGAGCTTCACAACATTTTTTTTTTCCAAGGAAGTTTTCCACCCGGGCTGTCAATCTTTTTGGCCAGAGTAAAATGCAGTCAACACATAAATGAGTTGACAAGTCATTCTCTGCACATACTAAGTTGCTTTTATTAATCCAGAACTGCATGCTACAGATACTGTACAGCATGAACATTTATTCATTACAAAAAATGGCTTCCAAACCATTAAAAATGAAAATCGGAATAAGAGCATAAAACGGAACAGTAACATCACAACTGTTAGGAAACATTCAAAGTATTCACAAAAAATGTTATAGTTAGCATCTTAATAAACCAGAGAAAAATCTGAGACAGTTTTACAATCGCTTCATGTCAACTACAATGGCACTGAATGAACAGATGAACAATTTTTCAGCTTTATACAGCGTTTTTTTGCAACATCAACATGCCTAGGTTTTTTTTTTTTGTTTTAAGTTTGCTACCTACCTGTATGTAGTAAGTGTACATAAAAGTGGCAGTCTGATTTTCCTTTTATGAATAATCTAATATACAGAATTTGGCCCTTAAGGGTTTATACCTCTTCATTTTAAATGCTTTCCGGACAATCTGCTACCAAACACGTCTGTTATAGGTGACATTAAAACTACATACATATCTACCTATGTAACATCACAGCAAAACATGATGAACAAAAAAATTACAGCATTAAAAAAAAATAAAATAATAAAGTTGTCGGGAGAAAGTTAAAAGTCACTGAGAATTTTGGCACGTAAAAATTTTGCACACAGCCTACAGTCCTAATGTCGCAGGGGATTCAGCTGCAGTTCTGAACAGGAGACACTTGGACCTTGCTATTTTTCAAACAGCGTTGCTAAAAATTCCCTTGCTAAATTTTCAAGTCTTTTTGTGTGTAATGGCTTTTAAAGCAATTTTTTAAAATTTTTTTTTACACTATTGATCCTTGAAAAAATGCATCCGTTTGGTGGCAACTGTGTTTCATATNTGTATTTGGACTTTTTTAAAAAAAAAAAAAAAAAAAAAAAAAAAAATCACAAAAGGAAATAAAAAACAAAAATCCCGGAAAAAATATATATATACACATTTATATATAAACTTAAAAACCTTGTACAAATGAGTTGTTATATATAAGATGCTTACACTAAGGGAAAAAAAAACCTTTATACAATGTTTCAAGAAAAAAAAGAGGAAAAAAACATTTAAAAAGGGACAACATACAGATACAACAAGCAATTTCTAAAGCAATAAATACTACTGGTCCAATAGCGTTGTGATACTTTTAATTGTTGAGTAGCGTTCCCTCCCCCAAAAAGAACAACACCATGGAACAAGGTATATTAACACATTTTTTTTTTTAACCCTTTGTTTCTGTACATTTAAACAATAACAAGTAACATCACAATAAAGGTTGTTTCACACAAGGAAGAAAAAAAAAAAAAGAAGTAGTAGCGGCACCGCATTCGTTGTGCCCTTAAAGGTTTAAAAACCAGATGTAAAATGATTGGTTCGCAAGCTCGTATTTAATACAAATAATAAAGAACCAATGCCTCCGGCAAGGGCTGCTTCAAAATTGCTTCCTTTTTTTTTTTTTTTTTTTTTAAATTTTTAAAATCAGTCTTTAAAACTAAGCTATTGGAACTACATAACAATTATGTATATATATATATTTTTTAAACGCTACAAAGACTTTAAACAGCTGTTGATAAAAATTTTGGCAGAATCATGAGGCTTTTCTCATCTACATATTTAAAAAGGAGAAATTGAAATAAGAATGGGTCAAATATTGACCAATGAACTCGATAAAACATCAACTAATGTAGCCACGTGGCACGAATTAAAAACAAAACCGAGAAACGACGACGAACGGCGGACGACGACAAGGAGGAAGAAGAAAAAAACAAACTTGAAAGAAAGAAAGAAAGAAACAACAAAGAAAAACCAACAAAAACCAACCCAACCCCAAATCCCAACAGAATTCAACATCCCCGAAGGAAACCGAAAGGGCTAACGAGGCTAAAGCTATTCTAAGGACTTGGTTACGAGGGAGAGCGGCTGGGGCTGTGTCCCCGCCAGCGAGCTGTGGGAATGCAAGGAGGACGTGGAGGGCTGTGCTAGGGATGCGGCGGCCGGCGGGAGGGCGGCCGGCGGGTGGTCCAGGGCCCCGTTGGGGCAGCTGGCGGCAGGCAGGGCGCCGGGCTTGCTCGCAGCGCTCTCGGCGAGGACGAGCGAGGATGGCGGCGGCATCATCACCAGGTGCGCCAGCGGGTCGGGCTTCAATGAGAGCGAGAGGGGTTGCGTTTGTTCAGTCTGTGGTTTCGAGTCTCTGGAGGGGGAGGCGAGCATGGCGGGGGAGGACGGAGGAGAGTCTAGTAAGCTTCCATCTGAAGAGGGTGGGCTGACGCAGCTGCCTTCACCTTGTATGTAGCGAACGCACTTTTTTTTTCTCCTAGAAACAGGGAGAGAGTTATCTGTGAATAAAGGGCAGAGATGCTGATGGAGACAGTTTGTCTAAAGCAAAGAGCCGTCAATTAGCTAACTCTGGGCTCTGCGTGGGCGGCAGCCCGGCCCCACGAGCTGTCCTGGGGGTCTGGCGGGGCGTCCTCAGCACTGAGCCTGCTCGGGAACCTCCCCTCGGCTAATAGATTTGGAAAGGATTCACCAATTGTCTCTTCGTCCCCCTCCTCTTCAGACCGCCTCCTTTCCTTAGGTATTTTAATAATCGGAAAATCAGATAAGATGTTTTTGGAGCCCACTGTGCTAAGCTACAAACTTGACTTTCTTCCAGGGAGGGGGCGGGGCGGGGGGGCAGGCAAAAAAAAAAAAAAAAATTATGTTTAATCCTTATAAAATAAAAGTTCTGGATAGTTGATGGTATCTCAAGATGTCCCATAACGCTGTTCAACTCAACGGGGCTATCTCTACACCTGCGCCACCGCTTCATCTCCTACGAGGCACTGCCCTTGGAAGGCAAGGAGGGCTGCAAACTACTGCTCATTGCTTTCTCCTCTGTTAAGAACCACACCAAATCCAGAAACATCAAGAGTCAGACAGGAGGGATATATAATAGAGAGAACGAGAGAGAGGGGAAATAAAAACAAAACGAACAAACAAAGCAAACAGAAGAAAAAACAGGAAAAGAACAGGATAAAACAGAGCATGATCCAAAATAACAAGAATAACTGGTTGTATGGCCTGCAGGTTGTGGCTTTAAATCGACTCAGTTTAAACTTTTTGTTTTAAGGGAGAGTGGTAGATTTGGGAAGCTGCTCAGATGCATTTTGGGGAATTTTCCTCAGAGAGGCCATCCATGTAACTCCAGGGTGGGATCCAATTTCGGTAGGTGAAGAGCACGACGACAGGTACAAAGGTGAGGAGTAACATGGGGCTTATTTCACACCAGGGTGTATGAGAGTCTCGCAAGAGCCGCTCATCTTCAAATAAATAAGTGACCCGACAGAGATCTTTTCTCCTCCCTCTGTCCACTTAATAATGTAAAGGAGCAATGAAAACAGATGACAGTTTCACACCATCTCTCTTGCCAAGTATATGCAAGACAATTCTAGCAGCAGGACAGAAATAATGAGGCAAACAACCACAGCATCTGGCAGAACGATGTTCAGTGGCCACCTTGACCCCAATAATGATGGCTCTCCAGCCCTCCTAGTCACAAGCACACTTCCCATGGGAAGTGCTGAACCGCTGTCACACAGCCCGAGGTATATGACAAAGTCTGTCCAGAGCAGCTCTGCCACAAAAACTTTGGACGCTCAACTAAGCTGCACAAAGCCACCGATGTGACGGAGTCGGCTGCTCTCCCCCTCCAGTGGACACCTCACCCCAGCTCAGCAGCTTCATCGGAGGAAGCCCCCGAGCGTGGCACAGCAGCTGAATGTCGCTGGGTGACACTCCCCACTCGTGCAGGTGCCCCAGCTCCACTAATGGTCATCGATGTTCTCCCCTATGTAGGGTAACTGTGTTTGGCTTCGGTTAAACCAAGGTCTGCTCTCTAGGCAATGGGGCTAGATGTTTCTCAACTGCGAGGGAGATATAAACAGCTTGACCCTCGAGTTAAAAGATATCATCTCCCAGAGCTAGGAAGGGAACAGCAACCCCAGCACCTCATCTTTCCATCAGCTGCAGTGAGGGACCAGTGCTGTGATACCCCTTTCTCCAGAGACTCAGGCTCTCAGGTTCTACTCCACATTCCACATGGCAAGGTAAAGGGTTAGGGCTATTAAGAGTTTTAACCACGTTAGCCTGCAGATCAATACATGCTAAAAACTAAAAATGACCATGCAACTTAAATGTTAAAAAGAAAGAAAGAAAGATAGAAGACAGCAAGTGAAGGCTGTAAACCATGCTTTATTAGAGCAACGTTAAAAGACAGAAAAAAAATTAATTTGGTGGGTTCAAAACAGAACCTGTTAACCCTTCTACCATCAACAAACAAGGTGGGAAGCCTCTGGCTCTTGGCTAAGGACACTTCTGCTGCTCCTTCTCCCCTTCCCTCAGCTCTGTCTCACCACTTCCTAGTTTCACCTGTGCAAACCTTCCAGGGCCACAATTCATGTTTGGACCTTCTGTACAGCTCCAGTGGCAAAGCAGAAGATTAAAGCTTCACAAAGCTTGCTGACAATACCGGTATGAAAAGGTGGGTTCTCACCATCTGGAGACTGCAGGGCTCCCCTGCCATCCCCAAATTAAAATAATTTGCAAGCAGAGACCCAAGCTCTGCCTGCCTCATTGATGGTGGTCCAGAAGTCATTCCACCACGTTGCTCTGAACCTACAAGGCAGTTTATTATTTCACTGGAGGCAGTTTGAATCTAGGATGTCAAAAATAAATAATATTAAAAAAATAATTTTGTAAGTTCTGTGGCCTGAAAGGAAGAGCTCCCATGGCAAAGCAGACTTAAAACAGGTCTACCTGACTTTTTGACTCTGCAGAGCTAACAACCTTTCTAAAACTAAACCCACTGGTCTGCTACCTGAAGTAATTTTCCTTTGACCAGGCTTAAGGGAGCAGCTTGCTTCCTCTGCTTCTGCTGAGTATAAATAGTGTGGCCACTTTTAGTCTGAAAAGCCATTTATGCAAATCATAGTGGCTCAAGGAGGGAGGGATTTCTCCAGCCTGTGCCATTCCCACCATGTGTTATCTGTACTCTTGTAGGGTTAGGTGGGACAGAAGGCATAGATGGTAAAATCTCAAAATCTGCAATCAAGTATTACCAGAATTGAACACCACCAGGGAAATTTGGTGAAGGGGAATAATTAAATATCCAAGGCACTCTTTGTGCCCCAGTTTTGCTCTCCTAAAAGTGGCAACAAGCCCATTACGGATCCCCCCCCCTTAGAAGCACTGCTGAGATTTATTCACTTGCACTACTCCGAAAGCGTCAACCCCTACATCAGTCCAGCAAACACCAAGAGACCTGACCCTGCTCGTGCTGCCCTTGAAACTAGTCCCAGGACAGCATCAGGAAATGCTGCAGTTGCCATGAGTGAAAGCCACAGAGGATGACAAGGGTTTGTTCAGTTCTGGGAGCAAAGATGTCTCAGTTTCTATCGCAGCAGCAAACTGCACATCTTTAGCGCCTACCTAAGACGCGCTACAAAATGCTACCATGCGAGCAAATGCAATGTTACAATGGTTAGGACCAGAACTAGGAGAGAAATGTCTAAACTCTACCTAGTGATAAAATGCCTCCATGCATTAAAAAAAAAAACCCAAACCAAAAAAACCCAAACAACAAAAAAGCAGCTGACTCTATATCAGCAAGTCTAAAGCTATCAGCTACACCAAGGTACCGCACTGCTCAAAACTGAGTTCAGAAAGTTGTCTCTGATGAGCTGCAAAGATTTCTGACCAAAATCTGGCGTAAGTTAAGAGAAGGTTTATGGTTCACATGTAACCTACGGACTGTACAGACAGAACAAAAAGTCCCCTTGCTGATAAAACGTAGTTTTAAAAAGTACGCCGTTTACTTAAGCAGCTAGGGAAAGATAAAGCAACACAAACATGATGTGCCCCCGGTTCTGGTATTTGGCATACAGAGCCTGACATGCTTCAAATACTCTATTCTCTAGACTACACAAACATCTGCTGATAGTGTGGAGTGAACCAACTGCAGAAATAAAGCCTAATTAAACATTAAGCATTGGAGTCTTTGGCTAGACTTGAGCCTCCTGACGCGGTGAAGTGGCTACCCGGCTCTTCTGGACTGAACCCCTTTCTCCTCTAAGCTTTAAGAAACTGCTGCTTTCAAAGCCTATTTACCATAGGTACTGGTAACAACAGCTACGACCCCAACACCCAGTACTACCATGCCTCGAATGGGACAATATATGCAATCTGTTGAAGACGTTTCTGGTGCCTTACTGGTATTTTGACATACGCCACCACCCTCGATGCATGTTTTCCTCGACACTAAGCACAAACAAGACTGCGTGCATACACAAAATACGATGGACATCTGATCTACATTCTAAATGAGATGGAGCACATGGGACTGGCATGAGTAAGAGGGGAAAATGTGGGAGAGGAATCACTACACACAGAGTGTGGTTTGGGTTGAAATACCTACCATCATAATATTCCAAATTCAAAGACTGCTTGTATCAGAACAAAGAAACAACAAATTTAACCAAATGCGATCATATAAGGAAAAAGGAACGAGAAAAGAACTACTCGGTATCCCTCCACCAAGAAAGAAGTACGTACTGAGTTATACATGGAATTAAACTCCAGTAGAACGTGGGCTGTTGAAATTTGGGCTCTCTGATGTCTTTCATCTCCTTTTAATGCTGGAAACTGTTCTACTAAAATTGCAATTAGTTTTGTGTAAAGTTCAGGTGTTTACAGCTCACTTGTTGGGATAAAATTTAGGAAAAAAATGTATTTTCAGAATCAGAAAAAAAAGACATCAGATCATTACAAAAACTGATATCTACATAAACCTTACCGAGGCATAGAAGCCTACAGGTACCTATTAAATTTTGCAGATGACACCAAAAAAATTAGTACAAAATAAGCTGTAAACACTGTTTTTTACATCTCTAATAATGAGAAAAAAACCCTAGTGCTGCAGATCCCAGAGCATTTTCAATGCTGCTGCTTTGGAGGCAGCAGACTTAGACCCAAATGAAAGACAAAATATAGATGTCCATCTAAACATTCATTTTGCTGACAATCTGGAAAAAAATATTAAAAAAAGCCAAAAAACTGCCAGCTTTAAGGACTTCAAGTTTTCTTGTTCCCAGTTCTACCACCAGGGAGAGGTTATTGGTAAAGAAAGAGAGAAAATGGCATTAAATTAGCAAGAAATTCCAAAGATCAAAGATTATTAGCAATTGATGCTGTGGGAGAGAGAAAGGTGGGGAGTGGGGGGAAAAAAGATTAAAAAAATAAAATCACACAAATGCACTAAGAGGACAGATTGCTTTTATTTCCCCAAAGGCCTAATGGGTAGTATTATACCTGCATGGTTTGCACCATAAACTCTGTCGGTCAAGCCCGAACAATGCCCGACACTTCTTTGGAGTATTTGCATCTGTTAGCATAAGGTAAACACAAAAAATACAACACAATGGTGGATAGAGCTCAGTTGGTCTGCGTCATCTTAGCTACAGCTACGTTTAGCTTTCAGTCACCTCAGTTTTATTTGGTAATCTCCCCTCGTACCAAGGGCAGGAAAGAAAACAGGACATTTCACAATGAGCCAAAAGAAAAACAGAAAAAAAAAAAATCAAAACACCTCTCCGACACGGCCATGTGTCCGTCCGGTGTCGGTTTTTAACCGCGCTCAATGCCCTGTTCTCAAAGGCTTTGGGAACAACTTTCCTTGGAGGGCAGAAGCCTGTTTGAGCCACGGATCGGATGGGCTTAAGGCTGATGCTGTTTTACAGTGGGTTTTTGGCTAGCAGCAGCAAAGAGGAAGGCAAAAAAAAAACAAAAAAAACAACCAACCAACCAACAATGAAACAAAACAAAACCAAAACAAAGCAAAACCCTTTCAGAGAGACGGTAACTCATGGCAGTGTCCCACTCCCTTGTGTCTTCTAGATCACAACACACAGCTACAAAGCAACAAGGCAGGAAAAAAAAGGGGAAAGTACCAAATAAACCAGCTGCAAATCAGCCATAGCGAGTCTGGGAGAACTATACACACCTGCAGGGGCCGCACCAGTTATTCTGTTGATCAAGGCCAAAGCGCGCTCGGCATTTCTTAGGAGCGCTCAGGTCTGAATGAGTTCAAGAAAAGCGAGCAGAAAAGGGAGAGAGGAAAAAAAAAAGAAAAGGGGAGAGGGGGGAGAGAGAGAGAGAGGGAGAAGGGGAGAAAAAAGAGAAAGATAAAAATAAGGAAAAAATAAAAATAAAAAAGGGAATAAAAATCAATGTCCTTGTTATTAATTGCAAAATATTGACTTTTGATTTAAAAGTTAAAAATAGTGATAATCACATTTTTATTCAACTCTTGAGATTAGCTGTTGCAATTAAAGCTGCAGTATCCCTTTATAAAGGACTGTTTCTTTCCCTTTTAAAAGAGCAGGTAGAGGAAAGTCATTGTGGCTGGTCTAGCAGGATGTTTCAGGCAAGATTTTATTTGGGCTGGTTTTTTTTATTCTCTTTTTTGAGAGGGGGAAAAAGGAAGAAAAGAAGCTGAGTATGGAAGTTAGATCCTGAACATGCTTTTTTCTTCAACTCAGACACAAAATAAAAATAAGAGAAAAAAAAAAAAAAAAAAAAAAAGAAAAAAAAAGGAAATTATATCTCCTGGGATAATGCAGCTTTTGGAATAACATTCAATTTATTTGTTTTTATTAATTTGTATTTAAAAGAATGGATAAGAATAAGCAGATTGCGGAATGAGTATGTTAGTATCAGCCAGAAAATAAAATGTAAAGCATGGCAAGGTGCTGAGTTAGTACAGCTAGTGAATTGCAATGAATAGGCTTGAGCAGAAAGGAAAAAAAAAATAAATAAAAAAAATCCAAAACTAAAATAATAATAAAAAATGCGTATGCATGCTAATGTGAGAAGACTTAGTGGGAGCCATGAAAAATGCCATTAGATTAAGGAGGTTCATTACTGACTTGCTTCCATTCTTAATCAGTCTCTTTAAAGAAATACTGCATATTCAATTTGCACAGTTAGTACAACTCTTGCGTTATTTTTACTGTATTACTGTTTTAATAGCAATTGTTACAAAAACGAAAAACAAAATTAAAAAATACTATCAAACATATAATAGATATAAAGATATATAGATAATAAATACTATCAAAACGTGTGGATGGTATTTTTTTCTTAATGTCATAAGCGTTTAATGTTAAAATCTATAATGGCAGGAAAAAAAATTAAAAAGCAGTTTATAAACTATTTTAAATGACTCAAAACGACGTTAGCACCTGTAATCGGAGGAAGTGAAAGGCAAGGATTTAGGAAACATTCGCTGTGTTCTGAAAAAAAAGAACAAATTATACAAAGGCTTCAAAAAAACTAAGTCAGGGCTTCTTCAAAATTGACTATGAGATTGCCTATGCAGTATTTCTAATTTCCTATATAGAATGGCAAACCTCCTTAATTTAAAATGGGTGCGATTTACCACTGTAAGGCATGCATCAGAACATACAGGTACAGCCCAAATTAATACCAAACACATACATACGTACGTACACACACACACATATGCGCAAAATAAGCGGACAACTTTATAAAGGATGGCATAGGCATTACAACTACGGCTCTGCAGTTAAAGGCTTTGCAATTACTATGCACAAATTGAGCTAACGTCACAAGAGGCTCTCACATGCAATGGCTTGGTTACTAGTTTTAGAAGGGCAATAACGCGTAAATAATTATAGAGTGCATTAAAAAAAGAAAAAAAAAAAAGAAAAAAAAAAAGTCTGTCTAGTATAGGGGCCGGCTCCCCGTGAGGCCAGGAGACTCGTACCCACCTCCCCCGTACCCAGGAGCGTCACACCAGGACTGCCACACTTCCACTAAGCGAGGGACTGAGACTTATTTTTACTTACCATTGGTCTCGCCTGGCTGCTTATCCCTTTTCCTCTTCTTCTTCTTTCCCTGCAGGAAAACATACACAAATGAGAAGGATATAAAAAACAAACAAACAAATAAATCCCCAAACCACATCTCCTTGCAGGACAGCGTTGAGTGATGGGGCCGTGGCTGGTGCAGAAAGCTTCCCAGGGAGGACACCAAAGCACAGTGCCGGGAGGCTTGTGGGGACCCGAGGGGATGCTGCAGCCTGGGGATGTCTCTGCCTGCCCACCCCATGCATTTCATACAGCCTCACCCCCCAACACTGACACCCACCAAAGCCACAGGCAGCTGGGGAAGGGGAAAACCAACTTGCAAGATGCTTATTGAGAGAAGATCATGATCACAACAGAAACATTGACAATTGTATGGCTCCTGCTTCAGAAGAATCATTCCTCATCATGTCTTTGTGGGGTGGGGAGGGGAAGAAGGGGTAACAGTGGGAAGTTCAAGGTGGGAGAGTCCATAAGAGAGGTCAGATTGAGGCCCTGGAGCTCCTCAGCACCCAACACTGACTGCCAAAGCTGACAAAGTCACAGTAATGAGCAAAACCTCATCTGCATGTTTATAAGTGCACTGACAACTTAGGAAACAAAGCCAGGAAGAGAAAAAGAAAATCCAGTTATAACTAAGACCCTTCCTATATTTTGCTCTATCACAAGAAAGGAATCTTCAGTAGTGTTTTGCTAAACTGTGTCCCTTTCTCAGTGCCATCCCACAAGATGACGCAGTATGTTAGGGTTTCTGACTAGAGGGAGAAAGGCCCTTTTTCCACTTCCCTCCAGCAGTGTGAGAGGGGACAGGACCAGAAGCCTGACTTCTGTGGAATGATTGTTTTCCAATAGAAAAGTTATAAAGTAATAAGCATGTCTCAAAAGAGATAAGCTACTTTTGAATAAAACTCTTCTACCCCTGAGCAAGAGAGTTTGCAGAGTGGTACAAAAAAGCCAGTGTAGGGGACAGAGTAATTTCATTTTCACAGCTCCCCAGATGCTAAAAGCAATGACTTTTGGGCCAGCAATGTCAGCTGTGAGCAGCACAGAGATTCTTGCTTTTGAAGATGCGGTATTAAGAGAAGTTGGTGAAAATACACCAGGACAGCAGTCTCTTGTGGTTAAAAGAGAACAAACATCTCTTGGAAGAAGGAATCTCACAGTACTTCTGAAGGGGAAGCCAAGAAGTTCTCCCACATTGTGGACATCTTTCTGAGTAGGTTGGTCTGGCTCCCAGCTAAATGGTTAAGATTGGGCTTCAGCTTGGAACATCCACTACAACATTTGGGACGATCACTACGATACATTCCCTGGAATGTATTAGTAAGAAATTGCCCCAGTGCGAATGTTGGATTTTGATTTCTTGTTGTCACATTTTTCTACCCCCAAAACCAGCTTTTTGGCACAGGGCTTCTGTACTCGTTCCCTGCTGTTTACTCAGGGTCGTAAACTGCCACCCTGCTGTCCAGGCTGCAACAAGCACAGTCTTGTTCACTAGAGCCTTCTGTGTGCACCCTCTTTTTTAAGGATTTTTAAACCACGTGCATGTAATCCTGTGGCCTGCATGCTGCTGAGAAATCATCTCCCACACCTCGGAGGTCATTCTGGGGGATATGGGAAGCTATTGCTCCGAGTCAATTGCTGCAGCAGCCATCAGTCTAACGTGACAAGCAGACAAGATAGACAAGCTGCTCTTACAGCTCCCTGAGACTAAAATAGGGAAAAATGTAGTAACTTCAAGTCCGCATATCACAAAGATACAAGAGGCTCAGACTGCTCCATCTATATTGATCTAGATTGACAGTAACCCTGTGAAAGCTGGTGACTTTTTCCCCAGGTTTGTAACAACGTAACTGAAACCAGACAATTGCCTCAGGACCATAAACCTGATTTTTTTATTTAATCTCAGGGAGGCCACTTGCGTAATTAACAGTCTGCATCCTGTAGCAAATTTGCTTAATTTTTGCAGCACATTTGGGAATTCAAGGGCTATTCCAATTGGAGACCTTTTAACTGCTTCACACAAGAAGTGAGGTCAGGTGCCCTTTACATCCTCTTCAAGCCAGGTAGTAAAGGAGTGTAACCCCTTCAGGGAGCAATCTGTTAAAAACAGCTGATACACAGCAATGCCAGCCAGGGACCAGGCACTTCCAGTTGCTTTTCAACACACGCTTTCAAAACTGTTCCTAACAAAGAACTGACAGCGGTTCCACTAACTTCTTTTACACCCTTTTCAAAGGGGACAGGGAGAAAAATCACCTGCTTGCTTGTTCCTTTGCAGCGCTACCAGGAGATACCCGATCACGTGGCAAAACTAATACATGGACTTCAGAAAAGAGTTAGGGCAGCAGTTGAATTTCAAGTGATCTGTGGAAGACACTGTTTTGCCTTTGCCTCAGATTGTCCTCCTAACGCTCGAGCAGATGGTCTGAAATGTTTTCCACCGTCATATTAAACACGCTCTGAGACTGCAAGTGGATGTGGTCGTAAATACTTGCTCACCGTTTTGGCAGCTCTCTCTGCAGAGCCAAACCAGCACGGGTTTTGACAGGACTGCAGAGTTCTTTGGTACTAATTTTCTAGACAAGCAGCAGGCAAGGTGACTAGACCCTTACATACTTCTGAGTCCAGCACTCAGCACAGCTTAACATCTTATATTAGATCTCAGGAAGAGCAAATGTGCCTTGTGACACCAACAAGCCACAAGGGATTCCCTGAACCTCTCCTGTAAGAGCAGGCTGAAAGCTGTGTTCCTCGAATGTGCTGCTGCTGTTTCTGAAGACCTGGGCTACACCTGGCTTCATCCTCGTATCTGACGTAAAGTACCTAATGATTTAACCATTTCAAGCAGCCCAAATGCGCTCCCCTTCTAGATGTGTGAAGGGCTCGAAGCCCTACAAAACGCTGAGGGAGGTGGGGAACTCAGTGAGTTCCCCGAGTTCATTCTCTCTGAATGAACCAGGAGAGGAGAAATAAATAAATCAATCCTGCCGATGATGTAACTGTGTCATGCAAAGGTACCGCGCTCTCCTCAGGCAGGAAGGTTCCCCCTGAAGGTCACTTGGGGGTACAGCATCAAGCCGCTGGGAAAGCGCCGGCTTTCTCATCCTGTCCTTTTTAGCTCAAGAAGAAAGGGTTTCTCAGTGCTCACATGGTGAGGACAAAAGTAAAAGGTCCTAAACACTGAAGGCTTTGTACATGCCCATCTGTTGGTGGCACAGTCAATGCACAGAATGAGTGCTCCCGAAACCTCAGTCGAGCCTGTACTCTCTTTTGAACACCCAAGAAGATGATACCTCACAGCACTGAGGAACTACTTCCAGCCTATGGTCTGACAGTCTGAAGCCAGACTATGCCGGAAAGAAAGGGAAAATATGTTTAAAGCAGGAGCAGTGCCACATCAGGTTTAACGAGGTCCCCTCTGAGGAGCACCCACAGCTACACCTGCAACGGTGACCAAAGTAGGGAGCAAGGCAGAGCCCAACAGAAAGGCTGACTGAGAAAGAACAGAAGGATTTTGAAAAAAACTCCTTAGATACATATTGCTAAATAAGTGAGCACGTGTATTCTCCACTGCTGAAATGGTGGAAGAGCAAAGAGAGCTGCTGCTGCTCAGCCTTTGCTGCAGTCTCTGAACCGGCTTCTTCCCACCCATCCATGTGAAAAAATAGAATCTCATAGAGGTAAAAGCACACAACTTATGTGATCTACGTCAAAGTAAGATATTTATGGTTAAACAGGCAGTGATGATGACGATGATGGAAGAGACACGCTTCAACAAAAGATGTCTAATACTACACATAACTGTCCTGACATCCATCTTACAGCTGCTGGTCCCCAAACCTGCAGAGAAGTCTACCTGGAAGGTAGGGAGCAGTGTTTCTTCCAGAGTTAGAGACCTTGAGAGCTTTAGGTGATTTTTATTTTTTATTTTTTTTTAAAATTCATCAAGATGCTGCTATAATCCTATTAGAGGGTTTAGAACTCACACCAATCCACAAATCTGTCAAGAATTTATGGGTTTAGGCTTGCAAACACCTACTACCAGATATACTGCTTACTCTTCATGGAAGGAGGACTTCCACACTAGCAAGTGGTTACAATGCTGGCTGTACATTTTTAATAGACAGACAATTCTACCTCTTTTAGCTAAAAACCAGGCTTTCTGAAAGTCAGAATCAGGGAATCAATCTTACAAAAACTCCATGAATTGATCACAAACTCCAAAACACTTCTATAAGAAATGAGGAGTGAAGGAAAAAAAAATGATAAATGGCCATGAAAAAGCAAAACAATCAAAATACGCAAGAGTAGAGCGTGGAATAATTCATTTAACCCCACTTGAGAGTAAGACTTTCAAACAAGTCACGCTTTTGGTTTTGCCAGTCCTTCTCTGAAGCTAGGATAAGTCATTCTTCCACTTTCCACTATACTCTCACACAGATAAGCACAAGACACTAATTATTCATCTTTTCGGTGGGAAGGAGAGGAGCCACACTAGGGGAATTTTGAATTTGGTTTAAAAAAAATAAAATTTAAAATGACCAGCAAGCCAAACAGCATTTCCAGACGCTGGTAAAAAGTGAAGGCAAGAGTTTCTTCACACAGCTCTACCATCATGCCCCAAATTCTAACCTTTGACTAGTCTCAGCCCAGAAGCCTCTTCCAAGCAGAGGGCTGGAAACTATCCCCAATAGTTTTAATATTGCAGAGGGAAGTGTCCGTTGTTGTTACCAGATTGGGATCCTGAGGCACGCTTTCCAAGTAGTGCTTGTGTGCAATGTGTGGTCGTAGTTCAGCAGGTCACATATACATTTCTACAAGCTCTACTACTAATAAAATTTCCACCTACATAGGAACCTACATAGTTATCCCGTGCGGACCAGCCTGGGTACAGCTGCATGTGAAGCTGTCGCTCCTTTCTTGCTAGTTCATAGTATTTCGCTTGTTCTTCTCTGGATAACGCGTGCCACTGAGAAAAGAGAAAAAGAC
This sequence comes from Pedionomus torquatus, assembly GCA_013398155.1. NCBI lineage: Eukaryota > Metazoa > Chordata > Aves > Charadriiformes > Pedionomidae > Pedionomus > Pedionomus torquatus. The sequence continues at coordinate 164,394 of VZRU01001312.1, read as the reverse complement.
AAAACAAAAGCACAAGTGGTTGGGTTTTTTTTAAGCATGTTAACAGCTGTGTATATTACTTATATATAAATACATCAAGAGTTGATTTTAATAAAAAAGAGATAAAACCAGATGATCTGGCATGCTGCCATTCATACCTTTTTTTATAACTCCAGATTATAACTCTGGTAAACTCAACTGATTCACAAGTTGTAATTAATGTTCACTCATCACTCTCCTGATGAGGACAATTAAGAGGAGAATTAAGAAAACTAAACTAAAACAAAGAGCAGGAGAGAGGGTCCAGAAGATAAACCACTTGTCCTGAGCCAGACTTACAGAAGATCTCCCACTCCCTTCCCCACTGGCACCCCCTCTCCTCTCCTGGCTCTCACAGGTGCTGATACTGGCACTGCACACAAAGGCTTTTTCCTTCCCCCTCTACTGTTCTGCCTGATTTAGGACAAAACAAGAACTTGAGATTTTCCCATCTACAGGTCATGGAAACAACACTGAAATCACACTGCTATTATTAATTAACTCCCCCTCTTCTCCATGAATGATCCCACTGGCAAAAAGTGTCTGCAAAAAAATAACCAAACAAACCAAAAACCAACCCAAGGCCTTTGGTTTAGTAACTTCCCGACCCATTATCAAAGTATCAGAGAACCACAGTGATTCAGAAGGCTTTAGTCCTACCGAATCGCAGTCCCAGCTTGTGCTTCTCCCTTGTTACCTACCCTTCGACCGAGGATTTGGTTGATGGCTGCGCTCTCTTTCAATGTGCATTCTGCTACAACTTTTGCTCTCATTTCCTTCATATACAACATAAATGCATTAAGAGGTTTCTTTATGTGTGGCTTCTTTTTCTCTTCTTCTTTTTTGGAGTCCTGATGTTTTCTGAAAGGTAAAGATAAAACAAATATAAACCTCACTGTGATAACTCGTGAATTTTTTAAATTCATCCCCTGAACCTCTCTAGTATTAAACCTTAGAAATTTAAGTCTCTAGAAAGGTCCAGAAGGTTCTCTAGGACCTTCACCTTGGCTGCTGCATGAGAACAGTTTTAAGACCATTATAAGAAAATCTCTCTCATATTTACACAGTATCACCAAATACCCTCTTAACCCCTAGAAGAACCTCAGAAAGACATGGACACTCAGGAAAATGGGTTTATGGGAGGGCTCGTGAGCATGATGGTAGAGGAAATAAATTACACCCCATCATCACCGGGAACCGAAATGCTGTCCCCAAGAAACTGAAGGCAAGAAGCACCAGAAGGACTAGGGGCAGAGGTAGATCAGGGCTCTCCTCAGTTCAAACCTAGACTTGGTACCAGCTCTCTCTGCAGCCCTGAACAAGCCATTTAAGCTCTGATTTATTGTCTCCTGCTGTGCATCCAGTATCAAACTGGACAGCCACAGCCTCAAACTGGGCACTGTGTTGGAGTCTCGCTCAAGAAAACTCCATTTCTTTGTTAAAATGAGTGAAATGAATAACTACTTATCTATGTCACAGAATGATGCTGCAAGACTGTTACCATTATGATGTCACACACTGACAGTTAAACCATGTTAAAATCAATTAGAGGAGAAAAAACAATTTAAAAAAATATTTTACAGCACAGAACGTTCCTATAAATCCAAGCCTTTTTAAAAGCCACACATACATAGGTGATGCTTTGGCCACTCTAATACTAAAACACAGGAAGCAACAACTTACGAGCTGTGGAGTGAGCCGACGTCGCTCTGGGAAGATTCCTGTTTGACTGTTGGTGTGACTATGGCCGGATGAGGGATTCCAGTTGTATGTAAACTATGGTGTGGCGGGACCATGTGTGGAGGAAACCTAGAGGAGAGAAAGCTGTGTAAATCGTCAGAATAAAAATGAATGAATGGGGAGGGATGTGTACACACATTAAAAAAAAAAAAAAAAAAAAAAAGAAAGAAAAAAAAGCATATAACAAGCACATGACAGCTAGACAAAGCATATGAAAGCTGGCAGCATTAATTAGCAATAAATTAAACATAATGACTCTTCTAATGTCATTAAAGCCAATCTTCCCCTTCATTATCATTACTGACATGAGACATCATGATTTTTAACATCTTTAACAAAAGGCAAATTCAACTGGATGAACTTGGATGAAAGTGGAATTTCAGCTACCTGCAAGAATTTCCACCAGTCCATTTCTTTGCTGAGAAATTATCTGTGGCAACCAAGGAATCAATTTTTATCGTTCTGAATCATGTTGTGAATTTGGGCTGACATCTTTTGTTGCGTATTGAGAGCAAAATAAAATATTAATGCAAACACAATCTAGGTGCATTTTTGATAATCCTTATAGATGCCTCATTAGCTAAATTTTTAGCAAAAGAAAATATTTGTTTCTAATAAATTTCTAAGCCACGTTGCTTTAATAGAAGGTGGGAATATTGTGGAATTAAGTCAATTTTGACCCACTAAGGTAATCTAGAAAGGCTTAAATTCATGCAAAATAATAGTCTAGCCTTTCTAAAGAGAAAGAACGTTGCCAGCTTTATGGTTTATGGTCATACACATAGAGAGACCCCTGTCCTGCAACTGGATTCAGAGGGATGTTCAATCCTTCTGCGTGAATCTAATTGCTTGGTTGGGGCCACAGCACAAACATGACACAATGATTCAGACTTTTTACTTTTTAACCACAAAGAACAAACTTTTCAAAAGCAGGATGGGCTTCGTTATTAATTCCCAACAGTCTCAGAAAGGTTTTGCAGCAAATAAGGAAAGCATGCTACGACTGCCTTCCCCTTAGAAAACTTGCAAATCCCTACTCTCATCCCAGATTTTGAACCCATTTTGTCCAAATAAAATACCCCAGTATTGAACACGCAACGGGACAAAGATTTTTTTCTTCTATCATGAATATACAATGATTTTTTTCTATCAAACGGGATTTAAAATGGGGTGATATACCATGGGTAAGTAGACTGTGTACAAGTGACAGAAACATAATGGGATTTCTTTATTTCTCGGTCTTATAAATTCCATTACTGAGCTGAGCCCCCACCCCCCTAAACCGCCTAGACATTCCCTACATTCACAAGATGACACAGTAGTACTTTCATGAACAAGAGGTACTGTCCACTATGGGCTCTGAAGATCTTTGTCTATCAGCTGGTAGTTCTCAGGATCATTAGACAGAAGTATTTTGTCTTTGAAGGCAGTGGTGGGAAGCACTGGGAGAATGTGAAATTGTTCAAACTGCAGAGAACTGCAGCTCCTCCCCAAGGCATGGAGACAAGAAGAGGAGGGGGCTGCGATGGCAGGGGAAGAGGAGAACGGGCAGGAAAATGGTCATTCCTCCACGGATTTCTACTTCTGCTAAAGATCCACAGACACAAATCTGACGTGTCAAAATGCCTTCCCTTCTCTCTGACAGAAGTAGCTGGGAGAGAAATGCATGTGTGGGAAAGGCTCTGGTGCATCATAGCTTAGAAGAGAAAACAATGGTGAGGCTGCAAGGAGACCAATGTCCTGGTCCCACTTATCCCACAGAATTGCCTCACCATCAGCAAGACACAAACTGGGCCTTTGTATCATTTTATTCTGCTCTCCCTCTCTATTTTTTGCATGTGTTTGTATTTTCATTGGACATACTTAAGTTTGTTCACACAGTGCCTGGGGCCTTCGGCCACGGTACAATGCAAACAATAAAAGCTGAAAGTAAGAGCTTTCTTTAACAAAAACAACTTACAAACACGGGTGAAAATAAAACCCATGGCAAAACCCTGACTCCACTGAAAGTGGCATAAGCACGGTGATAACAAGTTGACACACATCCTATCGAATGATTGTCTGTCCTAGGCTAGACCCAGCATCTAAGAGAGGACTACACTGCTGGGGGTAGCTGGGTTCAAACTGGAATGAGGGCCAATCACCATGGAATAATGAAGGATGAAGATGGAGATGAAATGCCTACCTTCAGAGAGCAGGCAGGAAGAGTTGTTTGAGGCGAAGACACAGTGAGAAGGACAGTGGGTGCACACCAGCAAGGAAGCTGGAGCAGTGGTAGCATGACAGGTAGCTGTGACAAGGTCAGAAGGTATGAGAGTGGACCTGGGTAAGATCCACTGGAGACGGGCTTCCAAGTATCACAAAAGACTTATTACAGCTGGAGTTAATGGGGACTAAAGACGTTGCTTGCTAAGCTTCTGTAGAGGATCCAGGGATGTGATCACAATAACTGGGTCATAGACTGGCTTCTCAAATGAGAATCTGGTCAAAATTCAAAACACGCTGCAAAATGAACTCTGCCTACATGGTGGATTGTTGTATGGTCCGGGCATTCAAAGGAAACAAATTCAACGAACGATTGGGGGTTATTTTGTTTATTTTTGATGAAGATTTAAGTATATCCAGCTACTAAAAAATTGAGGAGGGTGATGAAAGTCTGCAAAAAAAGTAACTTTGCCCCCCAAGTCACAGGAAAAATATTTTCCCAATTACCATTTAGGAGAGAGAGAGTTAAGTATTTGCACACTGGAGAATGACCAGATGGGGAGGAAGGGCAGTGGAGCGGGAGAAGCCTACATAGGAGTGTTGTGTGAAATCCTGGAGACTGGCAAAGCCTCCACTGACTTCAGCTGGGCTGAGATTTTACCCACTGAGCTCTAAACTTCAGAGACACAGCAGCCTTCAACAACAGGCAGCTGTAGCTCAGTAGTTATTTCTGGGGTGGCAGTCTCTCCAAGGAAGTTGTGTGTTTGTTACCAATGACCACTCATTATTTCACACTGAATCACTCCCCCAAGACACAAGGCTACCTAATGGATTTACACACCCCTTTCTATGTTTGAATCTAAAAAAAAAAATATTCCAGAACCCAAAGTCCTTTGCACAATCCCATCGACTTTAGTGGGCTGGGTGGTGGTTTGGCCCAAAGTCCAAGTGCCTGTTTAGTTCCATGTAGACATGCACTCACATGGCAATGCGAGTAGGGGGAAAGTGTTAGTTTTTAAGTTCCTGGCTACACTCCAACTTCAGTAATTACGTTCAGCAAAAGTGAATTTCCCCTGAAATTTCAATTACAGAAGGTATTTTCCACTGCCACCACTTAACTGCTGTGCAGCGTTTGTCTGCTCTAATTCTGTTAAATTATTTCCTGATTTCCTCTTGTAGCAGTTGTTTTTTCATAGTGGGTCCACTGTTTGCCCATCAGTCAGTTAACCCTGTCTCAATTTACATTAAGAGCGTATTAAAGGGGGGTAATGAAGGATCAAGAGATGTTATAAGCATGTTGCATGCATACGAAGTGAGCGGGGTGAAGCTACAAGAGGAGAAAAGAGTTGCAAATGGTTAAAACAACCTGGAGACACTCTCTTAATAGTCCAAACCGTTTATGAAAATCACTATTAGTCACCCATTAACCTTTTATAAACTATTCATAAGCACACTAACTAATGAACTGTAATTACTAAGCTTAGGGAATATTCAGGGTTGGGAAGCATTATATGCTCCAAAGTTCTATACCATAATGCAGGCAAAGATGGGCACCACTTTTAAAGGAAGGTCCTGGAGAAATGTAGTCTTGAGAGGTTGTGGGGTCTGCCCTGACTTCAACATGTGGGCAGAACTAACACAGCAACCCCAGGCTTGTACCAGGGCTCTGATGGGCTGTTGCCCAGAGGCCAACCACAAACCGGACCATGTCTGCAGGCAAGCGCGGGCATCCCTGGGCACGCCAGTCCCATCTCCCAACCCATCTGGCTACTCTGGGCATGGGCTGTCCCACAGCTGAGCTCTGGCACTCCAGCTGATACAGCTGGGCATGAGAAAACATGCATCGAACCACATATCAGAGCACAGCCAGCCCAGAGGGTGTTCCCATGTACGGGAAAACCGGGAGAGAAGTTTCTGGGCTGAAACAAAGGATAAACATCTTCAATCTATTCATCTGTCTGCGTGTGCATCTGAGCATGTGTGTACGTACGGGCACATGTCAGAGAAAAAGAGCAGCTGTGTGCGTATATGCACACCCCTCACCTTTGCCTAAGACATCCCCCCATATTTTTTTTCTCTAGACAAGTATTCCATGAATTGCAATAAACACCCTAAAAATTCTAAGCAGCTCATTATACACCACTGTCTCCTTTTATGGCTCCAAGCCAGAATATAATGATGAGTCTTAACTTGTTAAGGACAACTAATTTTTTGTTCCTGGCTGTCTCAGGGGCTTCTCTCTTACTCACTCTCACTTTACTTCACTGTTGACATGTTTCTGTTAACTGGATGTCATCTGCCTGCCTTGATTTTATGCACAAGCAGTGGGATGCATTTTTCTGTGCAACAATTCTGCTTTGAGTTGCATTAGATTTGTCATTATTCTCTCATTTTCCCCTTGCACTTGTAACATTTCATCTATTCCTGCCTTATTTTTTGAGCCACGGTGCACCCACATTATGGTTTATACATGATCTTGCTCCCTTTGAAGCCGGCGGATTTCAGAGCCAGCCCTCGTCAGGAGAAGTGCCTGCTACCAATTTAGCAGGCTGAGGGCCCCGAGCTCCAACAACTCAATCTAAAGGGGGTCACAGGGTGGCACAAGCGAGTGTCAGCAAGTGCTGTTTAATTGCCAATCTAGGCTTCTCCATGGTGTTTAAAGTATAATGACCCATCACTTAATTCTGAGAAGTCCTGGCCCTGCTGCTGAATGGAATGAATATCAAAGGATGTGCTAGAACAGGGCAAGGAGCCTACATTTCCTATAACTGCCATAAGTATAATAGACCTCTACTTCTGTCGTCCCATTACCACAATAATGTATTTAATTTGCTGTGTACTCTTTTTAACTAGATACCTTTCATAAAGCCTATCTTGGGAATATAGCCTCCCCCCTCTCACATCTCCCCCCCTCCCTCAAATGACTAGCCTCTCTAATAATAATTAAACTAAATCAAGCTCTACTTTGCCTCACACCATGCCTGCAAGTCTTTTATAGATATTAAAAAAGATTAAATGGGGGGGGGGAGGACACACCATTGTTTAAATTTGCAGCGCTCTCCCTAGCACAGGATTTCTTCTCCCCCATGCTGTGTCTATTAATTTTTTTTATAAAAGTTGATTTTTCCAGTTGTCTCTCCATTTGCTGGAGCAACATGGGCAAATTTGAATTTTTTGCTTTTACTCTAGTTAGCTAAAGGACACAACACGCTGTTGCTCTACCCATTCACTCAGGTGTTACAGGTTTCAATTTCTCAATGAGGCATGTTCCTCCCCACAATCTTTCCTCCTTAAATCCTCTATACACCAACCTTCACATATTAGACCACAGAGATGGAGAGGAAGGGACAGAGCAGGGAAGAGACGTGGAACTTTGCTACGTAATGCATGCTAATTTAATTATGTGCCATCATCAAAATGGATTAGCTGTTTCAGCCCATCAGGAAAGTCTAAACCTCCACCGATTTAATTAACCAGACTGAAAATCAGATGAACAGAAAATAAAACTATCATTAGGAGCAATTAGTGATTACTTAAACATAGTGCTGCCAACCAGTTTGTAAATAAAACTAGCAGCCCCTGGAAAATTAGATGGAATTAATTGGAGGTAGGGAGGGGGAGAAATACATACTTCTGAAGCTTTAGAGGGTCAGGCAGGCCCTTTTATGTTGACTATCCGTGTTTGGAGCTTTGGTAGGGGAAAATACAGTGCAATAACCTTCCTCCCAACTCTGCTTGAAAAGCAGCCCTCCTCCCTCCCGAGCCTCCCCTCTCACACCCAGAGTGCTGCTCCGGGTGACAGACATTGAGAAAGCAAAAGGTGTCATGACTTCTCCTTCTTGCCTTTTCAACATCACATTCTCCCAGCTTCTTCATTTAGTTTGGCTTTTAAAGGAGGCTCCCACTCCTCCACGCCTCCCCCCAGCCCAAATTCTTAAAGCTCAATGTCAGCACTAGGATGCCTTTTTCTCCTCAAATTGGAAGGTACCCCTAATCTTTCCCTCCTCCACCCCACCAAAAACCTAAAGATGACTGTTCAACTGAAGTGCTTTCAGAAATATGCTGCCTAGATGGAATGCCCTCCTCTAAAGAGGGCACCAGGCAGAATTACATTTGCTCTTGATTCAGGACCTCAGCATTTAAACTCACCTTGACATGGAAGCATTGACGGTCAGAGCTGTTGGGTAAGGGTGGCGGAAACCCCCTGTCGTGATTGGGTACACTGGCTGACCTTGCCTGGCAAAAAAGAAGGGAAAAAGAGAATGAGAGAAAGAAAAAAGGGTTTAAAAAAAAAAAAAATCACAACAAAAAACTTCTCTCTGCACAGTAAGCTTTATTCTCATTTGATCAGAACAAAAATCTTGGGGATTGTACAGCAAGGATCAAAGGAAAGAAACACAGAACAATTTGAATGCCATAAATCTGATAGGAATGGCTAATTAAATTTTATAACCTCTGCTTATGTCAATAGAGACCCTCTCCCCAAGCTGAAACTAGGTGTTTTGTTGTAATAATTAAAGGCGAAGTCTCGCTTGCTTTAATGGAGCCATCACACTAATTGAGGGCTACACATCCAAAGGAAAACAATAATGAATGTAAATTTATACCAAAATAAAGTACAGTGAATCAAAGGACTTCAGTTGCGCTTTGGGCCTCTTTCGGTATTTAGATCTCGGTGAGAAAACATTAAATTAACAGAGCTTAATTTGTAGCCTTTTGTCAGATTAACAAGTGTTGACAAGAGTTACCGGGGGAGAGTCCCCAAGAAGTATTGTGGGTAACCAATAGACAATCACACCTCATTACAATAATTAAAAAATACAGCAACATGCAAAACAGCATCCTCATGAAAGACACACAACTTTTTCTGATTGAGGTTTGTCTGTGCTGGCTAGTTCTTTTCATCTGTCCTTCAAATATATCATCTGACTGGGCAGGACGCTTTCTGGGAGGGTACTACACTAGAGACACACAGGCCAGCTGAGGACAGGTGGGTTGGGAAGTGGATGGTGAAGCACAGGTGGCAATGAGAGGTGAAATAATAACCTCGGGTTACTTCTGCAAAGTTGGCCATGCTACTTTCCTAGAGCAAAAGCAAACGTGGTGGTATCACCCCTCAACAAAAGCCACCCAGAGGAGCCGTAGGAGCTGTGGGTACATAAGTACGCTATTGCTGTTGACTTCTTATAAACCACCAGCCATGAAAGAGTCTTCCTGTGACAGAGGTGGCCATTAGCACCTGCCTGATGAAACTGGACACACGCTGCAACATCCGTGGGGGTTTGGCAGCCAAGATATAAGGTTCAATGAGGACAAACTCGTGCCCGCACACGTTAAGATGTAAGGCTCTGACACACAGATGAGCCATTGCTCAGGCCAACGACAGCCAAGAATTTCTTCCCTAAGCTCTCATGTCTTTACTGGTACTGACTTTTGGCATTAGCTGAGTACATCTCCTTTAAATGCTGAGGTTGTCACTGTGCAAATGAGCTAAGCAGTTCCACTAGAGGAGCATGAGCTGGCTGGACCTCAGCTAGGCCCTGCAAGCAAGAAAGGAGGAGAAAAGGAGCTGTCGGGCTCTCACACTTGTGTTCTACCAGAGTGTCCTATGTAAAAAGTAAATCACCACAAATGAGGACGAATTTAGGGAGCAACACTCTGGGCTTTTCCTCTGCTTATGCTGTGCTCTTCTGGAGAAAGAGCCTTCTGCAGACACCTGATGGACATGCTTCACCCTGAGTGGAAAAGCCTCTACCCATGGGTGTTGGATGACGACCACCACCCTGAGAGGAAGGGCAGCCTGCAAAGTGGCCAGAAGCCACCTGCTGAAGCTGAGATCTGAGCTCCAGCTCTCCTGCATCCACCCTTCTGTGCTTGAAAAAGGCCCTCAAAGCCTTTGAGGCCAATTCTTCTCCCTTCCCAAGACGTGTCTCTGTGTGTGTGTGGACCTCCTGCTCTCCTACAGGCTGTGAACTCCACTTTGTTACGGAGGGCAAACTTGTTAAGAGGTATTTCAGCACAGCTGGCCAAACAACCTCGAGCAGGAACAAACTATTTCTAGCTTCAGGCAAATTCATTTCTAAAGAAAAACGATCTCCCCAAAATTATTGAGGCCTGTTATGTGAGAAAAAACATAGTAATAGTCTCGATTTATAATGTAGAGAACCATTGTATCCAGCAATACGAATAAATATGAAGTATTTAAATCAAAAATACTGTACAAAAGACCTAGGCAGTGCTTAAGTGTGTTATAAACCCACTGCAGAGATATCAACATAAAATAGAACAATCACAACAAAAAAAAACAAAAATAAGGACTCAATTACTGGCAGGAACCTCATACTCAACGAGGCTCTGCAAGTGGAACACAAGGAACTGAAAAGAAAACAAACCCCAAAACTAACTTTCCACAGCTTTTCTCTTAGCCAGTTATAAAGTAAACTAATTTCTCTTTCTTGTTTGCAAGAAAATTCCATTCCTCAGATGCCAACTGCTCAGCTACGTCTCGACCAAAAATGCTGCTCACTGGCTGATGTAAAGCTCCATTTCACAAGAAAAACGAAAGGGGTTTCAACAAGGAAGACCAATGAAATTCAAAATTGTACATTTATGGCTCTAGTAAAAAAAAAAAAAAGTCTGTGAGAATCATCTTGAGCCACCAGAAAACTAAATCTGAGAAAAACCCATGCGGTGCAGTGTAAGGGTATTAATAAGAAAAGGATGTTTCTGCAGAAGGATTTAAAAATGGATGCTTCATGAGCCACCAGCTGGTTGAGATGACCTGCAAAGCTCTGTCCAACCGTTCATGTTTGTTTAAGACCACATGACCTGGCATAGGTTTTAATTAATCTTCATGAGGTGGGTAAATTCATAACCACTCAACCAAGTGGCAGTTGGCAAACAGACTTATCTCAATGCAGACACACACATACACACACAATTTTTAACATAAATTTTACACATCAAAAAAGAAAAAGGAAAATAAAAAAATGGAACTCCTTACTGTGGTACTAACCATCCTAGCGGATGGGGGATTTGTCCTACAGTGCCTGGTGATAACGGATAATAAGGAGATATATCTGGAGGATGTGGAGGCCTTGGAATTCCTATGGAAGAGGAACATAAAGCAGCGTTAGTATTGAGACATGGAAATAAATAAAATATAAGGAAAAAGCATTTATGTTTCTAAATTGCTATCTATTAATTTTTATTAGAACACTCGTGACTTCACTTTAGATTTCCAAAGGCTGTTTGTTTCACAGTCTTGTTTTACAAAGCATGCCTTCCTGGCATCTTGTTAAATGAGATTCCACCAGAAAAACTGATGTTATTCACTCCTTTGGTCACTTCTCCAATCAGAGATAATTATTTTGTTGTTTAGGATGAGAATTTAGTTTTGGTGCGATGCTGTGCTAGATGGTATCTTAAATGTTCAACCAAGAGATGGTCCCTGTATCAACTTCATACTTATTTTAGTCTCAAAGTCACCAAAAGAGCCCAAGCCCTACCTGTGCTTTGACCGCCTGCTCCACAGCATTGTGTTATTCCAAAGTAACCTCCAAAATAAGCTACAAAGCCATTATAATTGCAAACAATGTTTGCTTTTGAGCAAACCTAGGAAGCCTTCCCAAAATCTAGAAGCAGAGGTGAGAACCCCTGGAAGTGTTTGGTAAAACGGGGGGCAGATGCTGAAGGTGTGCAGGGGAGGACAGAGAGTCCATCCGTCCTCTGGAACCCGTGCAGTTCCTCCTTGGAGTCTAGAAACCAGCTCCAGACGCAAGCTTTAAATCTTAAAGCACTTTACCTTAAAGAGCAAGTTGGAATTACTCAGAGGAGTAAGGGTTACAAGACCGGGTCTTTCAATTAACAAGCCAGAGCACAATTACACAGCAGAAGCAAAATTAAAACAGAGAGCATTAAAAGGAAGGGGTACTGTATTCACAGCTAAAAACTATTTTTTTAAGTCACTCAGGAAGCTTTTAATCTCAAAATTAAATCTCCTTGTGTGACATTTTCATGCAGACATTGCTTTTTCTCCATTACAAAACCCAAACAGATTAACTGGGCTTTAACCATCCAGCGAGCTATTTGCACACTTGAAAGAATGTTCACAGAAGAAAAGTAAACAGTCTACAGACGTTAATCATATGTTTTACGATAACCATTTAAAAGCTATTCCCTGTACTACCATTATTTAAATGAGAGGTTGACTACGCCATTCACTTGCAATATCCAGGGATGGTGAGATGGATTCCTTTTAAGCCATGTGAAGTTATCATTAAACACAATTAAAAGGGGGTCCCCCAATTGAAGCACAGGGAGTGAAAACCAGCTAATGCACAGCCTCATTGAAGGGCTGGGCTGCAGATAAATTATCTGCATATATTAGGGCCAACACAGAGTAATTCCTTTGACACAAATTCAGTTTCTGATGTACTTTCCAATTAACTGGCTGGGATTTAGATTAACAAAAACAAAACCACTGTCACTTGCAACTCAGCGCAGCCCGACGAAAGAAGATTGACACTGTTTGACTTCTCTGGGCCCTCAGGTTAAACAGGGACTCTTAAAAAGTTAGAATAACATGTAAATTCTATTCTATAACACCAATAAATCTAGTCAGGGTTTTACACAGTGCTCTATATTCAAGCAGACTGCCCTTCAGGCTGAACCGAGAGTTGGGTAGACTTACATTGGGGAAAAGAGCTGCAAGTATAGAGCTGGAGCTAAGTAGTTAGAGTGGATGAAAATTCAACATTATAGGAGAAAAATGGCTGAACTCCTGACACAGAAACAATGGGATCTGGGGAATTATAAGAGGTTCATTTTGAAGCCGGTCATGACCCACCACCTTTAAAATTCCAGCTGCAATTTTATAAGTGCAGATCACAGAACGTACATGTTTAACTCTCTGGGTCGTGCATGCAAACCAAGCACTCGGTAGATCCAATGAGTAGATGGGGTATCACGCTCGCAAAGAAACACTCGCCAACGACCCCACACATGCAACTCCGGTGTCACCCTGCCGGAGCTTTATGAAAATTCACCCAGTAGGTTTCCTTCTGAAGCCTAATTGGCTTAAAAAGAAACTATTTTGGCCGTGTTCTTGCATTTGTTTGACATTTTACATGCCTCCTTCGGTGCTCCAGCAAGGGAAATCCTTCCTCCCGTGCTCTTTCCCCCTAATACGCAAAATGGAAAGATCCACCCACCCACTCTCAAAAAAAACAACCCCAAAACTATTTCCCACCTACCTGTTTTGGGATCTACGTCGGCTGGTAAGTGTGGAGGAGGGTTTCCTGGTGTGAAGTGCTCATTGCTGTACGTGATAAGCGGCGTAAGAGGGTGTACATGGTGTGGGTGCTGCACAACTGGCACTTTGTTAGACTGTCAAGAGAAAAAAAAAAAAAAAAAAAAAAAGGTCGATGGCGTTAGAGGAGTGACGGGTAACCTTCACCGCAGCACAAGGCATGGCAGAGAAATTTGAGGATCTCAGCACGGTCCTCAGACTTTTCCAGATCCCTTCTTGGTGTCACCCTTGCAGTTTTCCCACCCTCTTGCTTAAAACCTCCTCACACACCTTCCCTGCTCTTGAGTTTCTTTAATCTTTTTGACCTGTCATGCTCCTGTACGGAGCAACAGCGATTCTTTAAAATTTTTCCTTTTTATTTTATAATCTTGCGCTTCACCTCGAAGATGCAGGCAGACTCCTCAGTGAGGGGCTGACAGAGTCCCCCATTTAATTAGCACGAGACCCAAATGCTCACTGACCTGTAGGTCTTTTCCTTACCCCTTCCTGTCCTCACTTTCAGTTCTGCATTTTACTGCTCATTGCAAATACTCCAGATAAAAAGCCTTTGTAGTGCTAGAGTATTCCCTTCATCAGGAAGCATTAAGCTGACAAGCGATCACCTGCATATTTTATATATATATTTTTTAAAAGAGCTGATTAATTATCAATTCATCAGAGAGCGCTAATAAATGGAAACTGGATACTGATGAATTAGGCTACTAAAATATTCAGCTATATAAATAATGGCAAAAAAAAATCCAGATAAAGCCATTGAAATTAACACTCTTGTGGGGGGAATAGTCACACAGATATCGTGAGGTTTTCCCTGCCCATTCCTAACTCTGGGGGGAAAAAAACATATATCTTTTTCTTAACAACAATGTAAAAAAAAAAAAAAAAAGAGGAGTGAATGAATGAAAGGAAAAGGCAGGCTGAACTGTAACTTACCCTTACAAGATCACAAAGGAAAAATTAAGCTGAAACAAGCGAACTNCCCACACACACACCGTGCCCCTTTAGACAAGTTACAATCTGATCTTGAACACTGCGAGCTTCCCTTAAAAGCATTTAAAAAATAATTCAGTTATTCTTTGAGATTGAGTTTCTAGAGCGAGGGGAAAGAAGGAAGGCAGATTGAGAGCCACAAGGAAAAAAAAC
>VZRU01001312.1:125929-135983 GCA_013398155.1 Pedionomus torquatus | reverse complement strand
TTTTTAAAATTAAAAAAAAAAAAAAAAAATGCAGACGGCATATCTTTTTCGACAGCTGTCCAGATTTTTATTCATACTGTTCTAAGGAAAAGAAGACTTTTTCTGAAATCTTTCCTTTTTAAAAAAAGAACAGAGACAGAGCAATTCATCCCATCTGGGATAATTTTCCATGTCTTCACTTTTGCTATCGCGGCTCAGAAAAGACAGCACAGTAAATAATTCCTACACAAATTTGACAAGAAACACCTTCATCAACTACAACTCCTTCCACCCGTATTCCCCAGTTTCCAAGTACTGTCTCACTCACTTTATACTGGATGAACCATTACATTTACAGAAACTCTTAAATTCCCTTTTAACGGTGACATCTCTCTGTAACAAACACCCTGCAAACAACACTCCTGAAGAGCCCAGAACAGGCACCGCCGCGCCAGCACCCGCGCAAGGGCTCCTTACGCTCCGCGGAGCTCAAATTTGCTAATTTAATATTCAACCGGGTCTGAACTTTTCAAGAGGCGAAGTTCTCGCTCCTGCTTACCGCCGGATTTAAAGCCATTGCCCAGCCGAAGGGGACGAGGAAGAGGGGACGGGTGCCACCGGCAGACAATGACAGGAGCCAGAGCACAGCTCATTTGCAGCGCGTGGAAAGTTAAAAGCTCGCCGCTTACCTGAATTAAATCAGTGACTCTGAATTCAACCTGTTCGTTTCGAACAAATCAATAGCTTAACCGCTCCTATACCTGCCCATGTCGTTTCATCACCTCTTTTTTTTTATTATTATTATTTGGACATACCTTCAGTGGCTTGTTTCACCAAAATTTGTCCTTGGGAAGACACTTCCCCCCCCCTCCTCCCTCAANGGAAGACACTTCCCCCCCCCCTCCTCCTTAAATTCGCTCTCTCCCCCCTCCATCACACACACCCCGTCTTTCTTATTTTAAATGTGGTAAAAAGGGGAGAACTAAAAGGGATAAAATGACAGATGTGACAGTTAATCTGGCCAATGAATCGCGGGGGTCTAGGTAAAGCCGCCAGGGCTACTGCGCTAATCTACAGCTCCCACTGACCACCCCACTGGCCCCCTAATACCATTATCAACCCTTAGATGAACAATCTAAATTAGAGTTTTGTTCGAAGAGGGTGTGAATTTGACCTCCGGTGCCAGGGAACCTCTGCTGTACATACAGATGGCAAAGTTCTTATGAAAATAGAAAAAAAAAAAAAAAAAAAGGTTTCTCTTTTAGGGGGGTTCAGCGTCTGTATGTCTGTGCACACAATTTGCATGGTTTGCATCAACCGTATTTACCCCTGGTCCCCCACTATTACGCCATTCTAAAGGAGAGAAAAAATGCCTAAAAAAACCCAAAAACAATCAAGAGAGAGAGAGAAAAGAAAGTCCTGCACTGCTTTAGCCAGTTTTGCTGTTCTTTAAATAGCAACTCGCCTCTGGTATGTTTGCACCTTACAGAAGTTTCTTTTTTTCTTCCTTTTTTTTTTTGGTGTTATGCGGAGCTGTCCGGCTCCGAATAAACTGAATAAATAATCCCTGGGATTGTGATTCACTGGTAGAGAAGAAGTGGCATGGAGAATTTGGGAGAAGCAGGTTTTAACACAGCCAAAGTTATTTGAAAAGAGATGAAATTTTGCCCTGGAACTACGCGCAAGCGCTCACACCAAGAGCTGGAAAGGGATTGATGAGTTCCGTCATCACAGGACTGGTAAAAAGTAGCATTGGAGGACAATAGTTAATATATAGATTTATATTTAAATATACCCGGTAGGAAAACAAAGTGTCACTGACCCCACTTCATCTAAAAATACATCCATTTGCTTGTGACCTATTTGCGTTACAGCAGGAAAGCAAACAAGCTGGCAAAGGATGAGAAACAAAAAATGAACAGCTATTATAACGTGTTGCCCACTGTGTTTTCTCTCTGTCTCTCCCCCTCTCCCCCCCCCTCCCCATATATATGTCTTTATTTTTACTTGGGGTGGGGGCGGAGGTAGGCAGCTGGATTCGGGAAATATCACCAAAGGATGCGATGCTTTAGGGGCTTAGGAGAATGCATTTATTCTCGTTACTGGAGGAACTTTCTTACAACTTCGCGCTGCTTGGCTGGAGAATGGTGCTAGCACAGCAACCTCTCTTGCATACAATCTCTTTCAATAATGTAAACACCTCGACGCCTTTGGTACGCGGAGCTTTCAAATTTCAGGTCAATATTTACAGTTTGGATTTTTGCGGGTACCCATCACCGCCGGTACACACCTCTCCCTATCAGGATGGTTAATAGGCTTGCTTTCTCTGCCTGCCTCTCTCTGCTTCCCCAGCACGACCACATCAGCACTAGTATCAAATTAACTCTCCGACTTTGAAACTTATTGATCTGCTATTAAGACACCAGTGAACCTGATGAAATGAGTGCTGTAGGTGCAGTCAAGACTTCAAAGTGTCACACAGCCACATAAAACAAGCGCCTTTGATCCTAACTCCGATCTGCTGAGGGTTTAAAGCCCAATTCTCCCTAAGCTGCCCTTCTCACTCGTCATGTCTGATGTCTCACCAACCAGCGACTTGATAATGTTAATAATGCAAATTTTAGCAAATGATTTTTACAATGGCAAAATTAATTATATGAATTTATGCTTCTTTCGATGTCCATGTCTGATCTACAAAAAAGTATAGTCGTAGCTATTACACTCGCAACAGAAAACTACGAGCACGTTCAGCTTTTAAAACTGTATTACTGCCTTTCCCTCTCAGCTTCACAGGGTCTCATTTTGCTGCTAAAACTATAATTATTTATTATAAATTAACCTTAGATTGGGTTTAAGAGAGCTGAGAGAATTCTATCCAAAGTCCTCTATTGCTACATATGCATTATTAAAGAAAAGCCACCTCCGTCCTTTATATATCCCTTTTTCTCGTTCTTTGTCACTCATTCTCTCCCGATTTCTTTCCCGTGTTCATTCTACAAATCCTTGCAGCGCAGTTGCACAGATTATTTTAAAAACACCAGCATCTCTGAAATTGCATCAACTAAAATTAAGGTTTTCGGAGATTTATGAATGGTAAAAATAAAGAGATTTCATGTTTAGGGATGAACATTCAGCAACCTGCAAAACTAAGAACAAAAATTCTACCTGCAATAAATTAAAATGTGTTTTAAGCAAATGCACTTGATGACAATATTTTCCTGTAACAGAAATCTCTTATTTTCCTCATTATTAATAATATTTTATAAACATTTTTTTTTAATCTTCCCCTGAATTTGTCAACACCTATTCAACGCTTTAATAAACTTTTATCTGCAAACATCAATAATCCCATTTTCAGCCGAGGGAGTTTCTCACAAAACCTGTTACAGAAGTTTCCCGACTGCATTTCTGACGGAAGAATCACAGGAGCGTTCCCTTGGCTTCCCCGTGCTCTGTGCGAACACACAGCCACCCGCCTCCTCCTCCGGAACGCTGCACTTACGGGGCTGCTTTCTCTTCTGTTTTTTAAGAAACAGAATTTGCTAAGATCTCTTACTTGGTGCACAGCGATTTAAAGCATCTTTAAATCACCTGAAAAAAAATGCTCTCCATTAAATTTTCAGGTACTAAGATGCAGCCATTTGTTTATATTTAAGCTGAAAGATGTGGCTCGGTTCTATGCTCCCGACTAAGCAAAAAAGAAAAAAAGATTTTTCTAAATTTGTCTCTTCCTTTCTACTTTTTAAGGCACAAACATGGTAGCATCTTTGGCTATGCAAAGTTGAAAAGGAACATTATTTTAATTGACTCCTCCGCATCAAAATTTTTTGTTTTGATAATTCAATCAGTGTGGTTTCCCCAATTTTACTTTAATAAAATTTCAATAGTTATACCTTTTGTGGATTTTTTTTTTTTTAATGTTGATACACACTTAACCTACTTGCAATTCTAAAGAAGTCAACACTTGATTGTGACAATGTTCAAAAGAATTTCCTATGCCACAAGCACAGTAAAAACTTTCACCAATTAGTGCAGGAAAAAAGGAGGGAAAAGCCAGAGCGCTGGTGCTCAAAGAGCCAGGCCTTGCGGCAAAGCTGTCATGTCGAGTGGATTGATCAACAGGACCGCAATTTCTAATGGCATGTTGTCATGAAAAGTCAGCCACGGGGAGCCACCTGCTTTACTCCTCCTAGACAGCTAGGGAAAGGAAAGGGAATAAAAAAAAAAAAAAACCACACAACCACAAACCCACCCCGCTCCGCACCTAGTTCTGCCGGTTCGCTTTTGCTAACAATTTTGGTAAGGGTCTCCTGATTTTTATTCAGTAGGAATATGTCAAATCTCCAACCGTATTATCCAGCCTCTAAGATTAGAGTCACGCAGAAGGATGATGTTGTTTTGTTTTTTTTTGTTGGGGGTTAGGGGGGTGGAGAGAGGGAAAAGAGGATGAAAAAAAAATTATCTCTATCCCCCAAATACTTCTCAGATCAGAAAATACATCCGTCACATCTCTAAACCAACAAAGTTTGTCAACGGCTTACGACGTACATCTAAGACATTCTGCAAGTCAAGAACAACACAGAGCGTAGACCTTCCGTGCGAGGTTTTATTTCAGCACCACCTTCCTTCACCCTCGCTGAATCACGAAAGCCTGCATTTGATGCGCAGTAGTTGCTTTGTTTCAATTTAGTTTACCTCTAACTTTTACGATCGGCTTGTTTATCCTAGGATCACGGCACCCTTCAGCCCTGGAAGCCCATCTTAGCTGCCATGGCCAACATTTCTGATTGAACTGCACCGGCAATTGTGCAAAATGCTGTGTTGAAGACAAAGATAAGAGCTTCCCTGTTTTGTTCTTGGAATATTTGCTCGTGCTTGATGGAACATAATTAATACTTCAAGAACTTCCACCAACTTACCCTTGAATGAGAGCGCCAAACAGTCCATCTTAATCACTCTCCAGGAATGTGCTAGTGTCATTTTAACCCATGGCTCCGACTCCCATCACTCAAAAGACATGGAGATTTCCCTCTTTTAATACGTACAAAAGCCAAATATATTACTTTCATTCTGTTACGCCTCACAGAACATACTGCAACTGCCGACGGAATTAAAGCCTAGTTAAAGATACACTCCGACACTGCACTGCAAGAGAAACTGGAAACGTTGGACTTGGCCAGATCTGTTTGGAAGTCTCTTACAATTTTTAAGGCTTTTTTTTTAAACCTAAGTTTTCGTTGATTGGAGCAGACGTTTAGTTTTGTTTCATTTGGACAAAAGAGTTCACGTTTCATACCTGTTTGCTTAAGAGGGTCCAAACCAAAACTGGAATGTGCGCTAACCTCTGAATCAAGTGATTTTTTGGGAGACAAATCAGAAAATTTGGGAAAAAAATTTTCCGACAACCCTCATCTATGTACAAAAGAAAAAAAGTCAAATAAAAGTTAAAGAACTTTTAAGTTCATGAAACCAAACCCCACTTGGCATGCAAATCACGTACTGTAACCTTTTATCGGCGCAGCCTCTGGTCTCATCAGTCGATGAAATTCTCAGCCCGCGGCAACAGCTTAGCCGAGGGACGCAGACCAATGAGAAAATATTCATTGTGTTAGCATTTCAAATGGCGAGAAAGGAAGAAGAAGCGCTAACTGATCACTGCCCGTGGAATTAATTGGATATTCCAAGAATAATGTCTCTCACTGAAGATCCTTGGAGGCTGAACGCTAGTAGAGACCACATTTTGTGCGGCGCCTTCAAAAAGAGACCGCTTGGGGGTAGTGGACATATTAGGGTTTTAGCGCATTTCCCTAAAGGCCAGAAAATAATCAGATGCACTGAACCAAACTCGGCTAATCCATTCCATAATTATACACACAAATCCAATAAACTTTGTCACATTACTGGAAAATTAAACTATTACAGTGAAGCCTTTTGCTACTTTGAAAAAGTTTGAATTACCGTTTTATCCAAGGGGGAAAAAAAAAAAAACCCAACGAAAACAAAAAACGGGGGAAAATATCACCTCAGCGAAAGTCAGAAGTTTTGGAGGTTGCACATGCAGGCGTACATGCTCACAGAGATGCACACACACTGGAGCCCAGAGGACGAGTAACGCTTAGCTGTAGTCTTCTGTTATGCTTAAAGCCCAGGTAGGTGTCCCACAGCTTCCTTCCTTTATATGGAGGGGATTTACGTTTCAGCTTTATTGCACATAGCCCAAGCACATGCAATGACCCTGTCCAATATTAGTATAGCTTTCCTTAAGACACACCGTAATCTAACCTTTTCAAGACTCTTTTGCTTTCAGACTCAAAACAGCATAAAAAATGAGCATTGTTGAGGAGCGCCGAGAGATTGAACTAAGGCTCTGGCTTGGTCCAAAGCAGTAGCCCTCTGGATAAACAGCTGCTTGTGCAACCAAATAAGCTCCATAGACCAAAAAGTAAAAGAAGAGGAGGAAAAAGGAGGGGGAAAAAAAGGAAGAAAGAAAGAAAGAAAAAAAAAAGGAAGAGGGAAAAACCTGAGATTAGGAACCTTCCCAAATGTTGCATCTTTCCTATCGACCGCTGGCCTAGCGTGAGGTGTCAATTTTGACTCCAAAGAGAGCACACGAATTCGCAGCGGTCCCATTATGCGGTCTCTGCGCTCATTGTAAATTCTGTCAACGAAGTCAATCTTATTAACTTCCGCACTGGTTCACACATGACATTTTCTTCAATTTTCTTGCTGACATCAAAAACATCAATTAGCAGCCCGAAAATAGGAAGGAACGAATGACAGAGCCTGATAACGTCAACTATTTGAAGCCAAGGGTAAATCTATTCTCCAGTTCTGAATGCGTTCATTACAATTGCATTTTCAAAGAAGACCTCCAAATAGCAAAGAAAATTAAATTTATCATCTAGAAATGCCTAGAAATTGTTTTTTTAATCCTATGTCTATCTCTCAATCCCAGAGTGTAATACAAAGTATCGCAATTCAGTTTTATGATAACATGCCACAACTTTAATAGAAAGTTTATAAAATATGCAGCCCTTGCCATACTTCCTATCACATAACAACTACAAGGGGCGAGAAAAAATTTGTCCAACAGATTGTAGCGTCGCCTTGTCTGCTCCATCGGTTCTCATAGGCTGGCACAGCACTTACACACCACACACACACGCTCTCCTGATACATGCACACACGTCTCCCCCCCCACACCCACCCCCAACATCCATGCTTGTGAAGAATTTATGAGCTATGCAATATCCAGCGACTTTAAAACCCCAGCAAGCACTACATTACTGGCGCACGCCGGAGCTGCCTCGCATTTGCATTCGCCCAACTCTTTTCATGTTTCAGAGAAAACAAACCCAACTCCCTGCCCGGGAAAGCAAAGGGAAAGTCCAACCAAAGACTTGACGCTAACCGTCAAGCGCCAAGCACATGCATTCAATCAGCTGCCAGAGCTTCCGCTCGCTGAACTCTCGCCCTCTTTTCATTTTATTGACATTTTCAAAAATAAATACATAAAAATAACCTCTCGGTAACACAGAAACAAGACACCCGTGTCAACACAACATGGTCCATTTGCTGCGCTCAGCAACAAGTTTCTGGAGAAAGGTAAGCGTGCTTAATACAAGAAAAAAAAAAAAAAAAAAAAAAAAAAAAAAAAAAAAAAAAAAAAAAAAAAAAAAAAAAAAAAAAAAAAAAAAAAAAAAAAAAAAAAAAAAAAAGTAAGGCACTAAACCTGTTTTTGTGGTCTTTAAAGAAGCCCCGGCTTGCTTTAGTTATTTATTTATTTATTTACTTCGCCGCTGCGCCCGCTTTGTGAGCCATCGTTTCATGCTTGTATTACATCTCCTAGGGAGTGAATAAAAGCAAGTTTAGTGGCGACCAAAGACACTCACTCGGACTTAATGCAAACAGAAAGAGCAGCTACACCCCGATAAACAGATCACATTCCTCCAGCCCATTGATTTTTTGATCTTTTGACATTTTTTAGTTGCTTCCATTCCCTTCCTTGTCTTTTCCTCAATGTCACAAAAGACAAAATGTCTCAGCAATTGATGGCAGGGGTATCTATTAGCTGTCCAGCCGCCTTTTTTTTTTTTTTTCCCCGGCACTGGCTAAGAAAGTACAAAACAGAAGGCTGAGAACTGGCAAGGAAACAAATCGCAGGAATCATCTAATTTAATGGGCTCATCGTATTCCGGGATTTTGGCTTTTCCACATCTGATCTCTCTGGGAAGCAGCTGGAAGGTGAAAGGGGGAAGGAAAAAAAGAAAAAGGTTACATTGAAGGGGTTTCTGTAATTTTTGTTGCTAGGTGGAAACAAACTAGAGAAGACGGAGGGAAGGAAAAAACAGGAGGAGAACTCCTGGGAGGTTTGGTGAGGTGCCTCCATCGCTCGCGCAGCGTTTTCCTGCCGGCGCATAGAAACGAACCCGGCGCTGAACGAGCCTCAGCTCGGCCGCACTTGGGGGGAGGCTGAAGATAAAACGCAGGCGGCTGGTGCTTGAAAAACTTACAAAATTATTTTATAGAAGAGAGGAAAAAAAAAATTGTCAGACACTCATGACTGATGGTAAATCTGGCTTTTTTTTTTTTGCCTTTCCAAAATTTCATTTTGGACATTTTACTGTTTGCCACAGACTTTGCCTTATGTTTTATCTCCTATAATTTACTGCAGATGACTGTAACCTGTGCTCAGGACGTTTTCAGTTTAAGCAAACAAATTATCAGTCAGAAAGCATTTGCAATTGTTTAAGAGACAAGCGAAGCTCATTGCAAGGCACAATGAATCAGGGTGTATTTAACAACTAAAATAAGAACATTCTAGGCAAACTGTAAATGTTCAGAAGATAATTATGTAAAAAAATCTCAGTGAATATTTGTGTTTAGTTCTGAATGCAGAGTCTGCAAAAATCACCAGAGAAACTGCTGCTTTTGATTTTACAATATTTCATACAGCAAAGAAGTGAGTGACACAAGAAAGATGAATTATTTTACGAGCAAATATACCAGTGTCATTCAAGGAACAGACACTGCTACAGACTGCTGTAAGCACAGAAGGGAGTGTAAAACAGAATGAATTTGTCTTGCAACAGCTTTTTTTTTTTTTTTTCCCTTTTTTTTTTCTGTTTTGCATTTGAAATTTCTAGGAGATGCCTTTTCAGTTAGGGCCCGATCCTGGTAATCAATTGCAAGTGGGAGTTTTGCCTGAGAAAGGGTTTCAGAATCTCTGACTGCATTCAAACAAATCTGCTGGACCGCAGGCAGGGAACCCAAGTTTTGCTTTTTTTTCTAAAAAATCTCTGTTTCTGACACTAATTATCTTGTTTTGGCCAAAAATACACTGTTACTTATTTTGATATTGAAATTGCATCCAGTTGGAAGAATAATGCCAAGGAAATTTGACTAAAATGAAAGGAAAGGGTAGCATCTGTTAAATGTAAAACATTTTCTCCAAAATGACAAGGAATGCGAAATTATTTCTCCTGAAACCTGCAATACTCTACTGCATGGAGGAACAAGATTATTTGCCCCCTTTAAATAAGCAAATGGGCACAGATTTTGAAATACGATTATCAGATTAAAATACAAGAAGGAGAAGAAATCTGGAGAGCCGCTACCTCAGCGTCTGCGAAAGCATCCCTTAACTTTGCTGTTTTTAAGGAAAGTGCAGTGGTGTTCAGGTAAACCCCTGGGCTTGAAAAGAAGAAACAGATTCTACAAAATACCCTTTCCATTTTATTTTCCCTTGTCATTTCAGTCCGGAAATCCCGGCGATCATCCCGGCTATTCATGTGTTGATATTATCAGAGGTTTATAAAAAAAACATGTCTGATGAATTAAAACATGTGACTGGCCAACAGCAGCAGCCAAACTGACCACAGGTTAGCGGTGGGGATGAACTATGGTTATGTTTTTTTAAACCCCGCGCTGTCCTTGAAACAGAGGCTGCATACGGCTCCATTAGATACAGCTACGGTGCTCTTGATCTATTATTTACAAAGAAAAACCCTTCACTACTTAAGTGGCCCCTTCTACTTCAGCCTTCAATTTCAGCCGCATCAAACAACTTGGAAGG
>VZRU01001312.1:96536-125909 GCA_013398155.1 Pedionomus torquatus | reverse complement strand
GGGGGGGGACGACGCATAGAAGGGGAGGGGGGAAAACTTGAGTTTGTAATATAATTCTATGCAAGAGAAAATTATACTCGAGTAAGAAAATTCAGAATGCCTAGAAGAAAAAGGTTTTGCATCCAAACTGCAGACCTATCAGTTTCATCCAGAGAAATATAAATGACAATAATCTTAGTTTTTAATAAAAACCTATGTGAGGTTTAAACAAAATTTATATGCAGATGCACAAAACAATTTATCTCCTTTCTAAAAAGTAAGATTAAAGACTGAATGGGAATTGCAGGACTTCTCATTGTAAAAAAAAAAAAAAATCGCCATTTTTTCATTAAAATATAATTTTGCATTAAATTCTGTAATTATCAAGACTATTCTTTAAGTCATACTGCATTCAATCTAATTAGAAAGCTTAGATCTCACCTTTGTACTGAACTTTCAACTCTCTGATGCCAATTAGAAACTATTTTAAATGAATTTCCCAATTAAAGTGACTCCTGTGATCAATTCTGACATAAGATAAAACCCAGAATTTTCAGGGAGGGGAAAAAAAAAAAAAAAGAGAGAAAGAAAAGGGAAAAAATGAGAGGCATAGATGTACAGCCTATCTGTACTTCTGAAAATATTTTGAACGGTTTTTGCGTCCTTATTATGAAGAATATCTCATCTCTTATGCTTGGAACATCCTCTCAGAAACAGAGCTCATATCAAAAGTGTTTAAACTGCAATTAGTATTGTTTCATTATTCAGCATGTTTCCATTTGCCATAAATATCTTGTTTTATTACACTCTGCTCTTTATTTGGTTCTCATGCTATAAACTATCATATTAGATGAATTACAAATGTAAACTATTAACAGTTTAGATTCTTTTAAGTTGTTACTAATTTCAGGCTTTTGACAGCTTAAAGAAAATTCTGTATATATACCTCCTCTCCTCTAGAAAAGGGCTTCTCTAAAGCCAGCAGCCATCTCACAATTAATAAATGGCTGTATTCTCTTTTTGTGGAGAACAAAATTAGCTGAAGTTTCCCATATAAAAGACCATATAATTAACATTGGTACAATATGTTAAGTTACACTTAAGATATTCTGACAGCCTAATTATATCAATGAGTCATCTAACTCCTGTTTGTATCAATTCAATTTATCTTCATTTCAATCAATGCGGCTTGACAGAGAGGTATCATCGGAAGTGACACAGCATCACGCTGCAGAAAAACGCAGGACAAGGCGATACCCAAGATAAGGCAGCCTGAGACCTTCTGACGCTGCGGAGCTGGAAATGACTCCTTGTATACACATCATTGCCTTCACTAAGGGTGTCTACAAGTTATCATTAGGCACATTCATTGTTAAAGACTAACCAGGTCAGTGTTTCTGATCAGGCTGCAAATTAGACCAATTGAAGTGTTCTTAACCTACAGACTGGTGTCAGTAAGGACCTAACGGTGCTGAAGCTACATCGTAATATGCGCTTCGAGTATCCACCACCATTACTGCACATTTCATGCTNTGGGTGTAGAGAATACAAATTACACAGACGACATAATGCTGTTGTTTTAGTGCGATTTTGATGCAAAACAATTGTTCCGTGGCAAACACATTAACCAAAAGTGCAGACTTGGGCAATGGGAGCATTAGAGGTGCGGATAAACATGTCATTATAAAGCCAAGGAAAAAACATGCATTTCTATTTCAAATTATAATCCTGCTGGCTTTCCATATAATAGTTAAATAATAGTTTTCAGAAATACAAATGATGGCTAAATGAGGGGTTTAAAGTCTGATCTAGCACAAGCATTATACTCAGCTGAAAAAGCTGATGTTGGGAAGGAGGAGGGAAAGAGTAAAACGGTTTCACTTTTCACACTTCTTATTTTTTTCCCCTCCATTCTCTTTTCCTGTACGGATTCTAGAGACAAGTGTAGCATCCTGCCAGCAGTGGGGCACAGCACACAAGTCAAACCAAATCCACAGAGCATTAACAGATAGAAAACACCCGTGCGACCAATTCAGATTTGACATTTTGCAAAGTTGGGCTTTTGTCTTTTCCTGTAATAAAACCACATGCGAGACATTCACTCAAAGTATGTACGGTACTGGTGCTTCCCTGCTAAGTGCTGGATAAAATGGGCATTGCTGCTGATGGACTTTTAGAGGACTGTAATTTGGAGAACTTCCTCGTGAGTTGGCTTTAAACAGATGTAACAGTTAATAGGCGTAGGAATGAAAGCTGAAGGGCTACAGTCAAAATGATTAAAAACACCTAAGAAAAAATTACACAGGACGTACAGGATCCTGCAATATAGTAATTCACTAACAAAGTCTGGTATATGAATTTAGGGGCTTCGTGCTTGGGTTTGGTTTTGTTCTTTTTTTTAAATATATCCCTATCAGCAAACAGCAGAGATCTTAATGTTAATGTCAATCACATACTTTCTAATCACTGCAAAGGAGGGAATACCTACACAGAGCATGTCCATTAATCAATATGCAAAGAATACATTGTCTCAAGAGTATGTATTTATGGTTATAAGTTAAGATGATTATGCAGCATGAATTTCTGAGCTGGAAAACTCTTTATCAGTTAGCAAATAGGAAGCAGACCTCAATTTAGAGCCACGTGCAGTGATCTCCTTAAAGGCTACTTGTGAAGTGGAATTAAGCTGAAATGAGTGACACAGTGGAGAGGACATGGGATGTTGCATGACAAGCAGTGACCAGCTGAAGCATTTCAGGTCAGCTGATAAGACAATGGTACAAATCGTCTGACCTGGGTCATTACAAGTGATAATTGCAAGGAAATAGTAACCTTGTATGTGCACTCAAAGCTGCCCAAGAGAGACCAATGCAGGATGTTAAGGCAACAATCAGGTGGACATGGTCTGTGCTGAACAGCCCAGCACGACCCACAGTTTGGAGCCCCTCAACTGCGATCCAAAACCTCAAGCTGGGGAGTTTGGCCCATGCTGGAGCAGACTAGATCAGGAGCCATCAGGAAAGGCTTCTGGAATTCACTCCCACACCCCAAAACCCCAAACCACCCCCATTTGATGACTACCAGTGAGTACTGCCAATTTTTCCCTCTATAGTGCTCTCTCTGTTTGTACAAGCACACACACAGCACATTTAAAAAAAAAATTGAACGACCACAACTCCAAGTAAAACACAGAACAGATGAAGAAGGAAATTAGAAAGTGTCTTATTAATTAAAAAAATAATTAAGTAAAAGCTTTTCAGATGACATGACTCAAATTCTGAATGAGCTGCTTCACAGTTCAGCAAGTACAAGCCAAATGATGGTTACAAGCTGAAAACAAGTGTTATTACAGACTACTATCTAGACATGGGCCAAACTAAACATGGCTTTGAAGATCTCCAGACAATGCTCTGAATGTGAGCCTGATCCAAATTCTACTACTTGTTCTCATCTCAAATTCAACTCGAAACCAGGAAAACCTGGATGCTTTAACAATCACTTGAAATCTTTTCTTCAGAATACAATGAGCATAAATATACACAAGCCAAAATAAACCAGTGAGCCAGAATCTTGAAAAGTAACCTGAAAAGTAATATAAAGCCTGGGATGGATCTTTTTAAAAGCAGTTTTCCAGAGGAGCAATACACACGCACACGCACTGCATTGTATGTCTACAACATTACATATCTGCACACGCAACAGCAAACTTCAGTGGCTCCTTTATAACATTGCTTGAAGTTATTTCAGACTTGTCTTTCATGTGTTTACAACCTGGCCTCTAACTTTTGCTCTGGGGTGAAATATAGCTGTGCAACATCTGTTTCCAGGAATATTAAATTATTATTAAAAATGTTTTAAACAAATTAAAATTAATGTGTTTGGGGCTTTCCAGACAAACCAGCGCTCTCTGTGGTGAGATGGGGCTCTCAAGCATGAGGAAAACCAGCACAGCCTGGAATACAACTTTTCTTTCATGGAAAACAAAGGCAATACCAGCGTCTCGTGTACCTCCCCTCTGTGCTGAGCTGGACGGACTGCCTATCAATCAAAAGACTCAGTTCTTGACATTTCTGCTGATGCTGTATCTACACATACGAAGTGTGGAGGCAGTCTAGAGCTAGAAGTTGTCCGACAGCACAGAATCAAAGTGGCAATTCCAGCATGAGTAGGTGGCAGTGCTGAAGGTTCTTCCTTCCTCTCTAATATGTGAGAATCTTCCAGTCTTAAAGAAACTAATTTTCACAACATTTCTGCCAGGCAGGGAAGGCCGCCATCCCCAATTTACAGAAAGGACACAAGACATGAGAAAGACCACATGATTTGCCTCATTTGGCCAGCAACGGGGCATGATCCTGAACTCACATCTGGAGCTAACATCCCACGAGCCAGTCAAAGTAATTACGTGCCTGACCCCAAACAAATAATAGGAACTCACTGTTTAAAAATTAAATCTTCCTCTTGTTCTTTATCTTGGAAATAACAAGGTATAGCGAGACCCAGCCATGGCCAGGCTGAATGCAGTTATTTCTGTAGATAAGATAAAGCTTTGAGCCTTAACTGATGCGGTAATACTTAAATATGGTCAAAACCACAGTCGCTATCCCAGAACAACCTAATATCCTCTTTCTTCCTCTTTCCCCCCTCCCTCAAAAGTCCAAGTGTTCTGAAGGGACAGAGATTAATGATATTCATACTTGAATAATAGCTACAGGGAAAAAGCAAGTGAATATATTACAGGACCCAAATTACAGTAGTAAGAAAATACATTGTGCTGTGATGTAGAGATATAAATGAATTAATCCTGACATCTGTTTCTTTTGCAGAGGAATTAGGCATAGGCTGAAGCTGACCTTGCAAGAAGCATGCAAGGTGATCAACTAAGAAGGTGTAGTGGTGCCCACTGCTCTCCCCTGTTGGGGAGACTGTAGTCTTTGGCCTCCTAAATCACACACTACAGCCTTGCACAGGGTGTACATCAGTCACCCCACCTGGTACACCGAAACAGCAGGGAATCCCACCAAGAGCTACTGTGCAGTTGGCGCAGCACAGATCATTCAAAGACCAGGCATGTACCTTGAGACACAGCTCAGCTATGGCCCAGCAAATTGCCACCCAGTTCATTTTTCTCTAAATTTTGATATTTTTTTTTCCTGAGCTTAGAAGAACCTTTTATCTGCAACAGCAAAAACGTGCAAGAGATTACCATCACAAAAGATATTTTCATCTGGTCAGGTGACTTTTCTTTCAAGACTCATCGTGGTGCTTCTTGGTGTTAAGACACTTGTCAAAGCACCTTTGTGGCACATCTCCAGACCAAATCGTGCACAGGTTTGGTTGAAAGCTGAACAAAAGCAGCAATCCCAGCAGGTTACAATGCTCTTGCCGTAGCCCTCGCTTCTGACTCACGTTTTCTCAAAGATGTGAACTAGTGTCAGTAAACTAGAACTAATGCAGTTAAGGGATTGCATGCCAAGATTAATACACGTATCGAGGAACTTTGTGCCTCCATCGCATTTCACTAATATTTTTAAAGAAAATACATTAGCATGGGAGGAAACGTGGCTCCTGCATAAACAAAAGAGCTATTTTTCAGAAAGGTTTTAGAATGAGACACACAACGCACGCTTGAAAAATAAACCCACTCTCAATAGGCTTTTCTTAGTGAGCCCCAATGTCTTACAAGGACAAAGAAATCTGGGTTTTAATGAACTCTATAAGTAAGTTTTTACATTTTTTTTTTTTTAAAGTCAATAAACCTGTTTAAACGTGATAGCTTCTGTGGGGCTCAAGAGACATTCTAGTCTATTGTGTTGGTGGATTATTTCTATTCACCAAGAAAGAGTATACCAACATGTCCTATTATGCCCAACAACTGCAGAGATCTGCACAAATGAATGGAGTGCTTACATATGGGTGCTGAATCATCAAATGCCCTTTAAAGCAGGGAAAAACCCATATCTGCTAACTTCTAGCCTTTGCTGTTCGAGTTACTTAAGGCCTTGCACTTGCAAAAGGCGAGTCACCCTTGTTGAGACTCCTTGTATAAAGGACACTCAGCCTCTGCTGGAGGAAACAACCACAGCTTAGGGCAACACTGGGCTCTGCTGCCCGCCCTGCATCTCCACCACCACGTCAGTAAACCTCAAGCACAATCTGCTGGCACCTAACCTGCTGAACTGCCATACCCTCCTGACCTCTAACAGCTCAGACAGCTGTAGCACCTTCTACTGGTATG
Organism: Pedionomus torquatus; assembly: GCA_013398155.1. Classification (NCBI taxonomy): domain Eukaryota; kingdom Metazoa; phylum Chordata; class Aves; order Charadriiformes; family Pedionomidae; genus Pedionomus; species Pedionomus torquatus. The sequence goes on along the minus strand of VZRU01001312.1, from coordinate 119,695 downwards.
GAAGCCCTCCAGCAGATCGATGAGGTAGATGGCAGAGACCAGTAATGTTCTCAAGAGTCCAAGTTAGATGCACTGGATGAACTACACGGCAGCCCAGTACTTGCCTGACAGCTCTACTTTTGGTTAAAGCACATTTTTGGTTTGTAAATATGGGAAGTGGGAATACTTTGGGTGAAACCTAGCCCAGACAAAGAATGAGAAGCTTTGCAACACATTTTCCCTGAGGGCAGCATTTTGTCTGTGCCTTTTAAGACAACATCAGGCAGGACATGAAGTAAAGGATTCCTCTTTGCATTTCACAGAAGCAGGTACTCAAATACTGGAGGCTATCAAAAGAGAGAAGAACTTCGCTTTCTCCTGCCTTCACTACCACACTGAATTTAAAAGCAATTAGAAGCCCTGGAAAAAAAAAAAATCACAAAATAGCATTTAAAGGGAATAGCTCATAATACTCACAGCAGAATTGCCCCTAACCCAAGATTTGTTAGTCATAGATGTCAACAATTCTTGATGTTGCTCTAATTAGCTTTTTGGTTTCACTTGCTTCTTTAGTAAGAGTAAAGGAAATTCTTTTTCTCTTTATGGGCAAGGACTTAAGAGGAAGCTGTTGATTTCAATCAGTCTTAGGTCTTTACCTCATCACAGGGTGCTCAATGCAAAGTCTTGTGTCTTTCTATTTACATAACAGACTCCCATGCTACAGGGCCCTGCAGAAGGCTCAAATATCCACAAAGAAAATACTCATAAGCGACTCTTCCTCCAGCTGATCTGGTAGAAATCCTTCCACCTGCAAAGACACGCTTTTGTGTGCTGTCTCACTCCAAGATGGGCTGTGTGAAACCACAAAAATGCGGCTCCGACAGCACAAGCTCCATCTGCGCTATGAAGACTGTTAAGGCTAATCCAGCATTCCTAGACTGTGGTGCGAGACGTTCCCAGTATAGACCTGCTCCAGCAGCGCTCTGCCAGTGAGCTAAGTACTCTAAAACCATAATTCGTCTCGTATTTCTCCAGGCAGCCATGCCAGGTCAGACGAATGCAGCTGCTCGCCCCTGCAACCTGCCCTTGCCTACATCTTGGTAGCGCAGCTGGTGGCCAATGTGCAGAGTGAATCAGATGGTGGGACCAACCCCAGCCAGGACCATCGGTCTGTCGGCTTCAAGGGTGGGTTACTTTTAATCCAGAGCCCTTCTCTGATTTGGTCTCCCGACTGGGGCAGTAGAGATGAAAGAAGGGGTTTATCATCCACCCGAGTAGGCCCAACTATGGGTACAGCCCAGGTCTGCGGGGCTCTATGGTTTCCACCACGGCTCATCAGTCACACAGCGACCCAGCCTGGGAAGCTAAATCCACACATTTGAAAAAATAAGAAAGAAAGAAGCCCTTCTCTGCCAAGTTATCAGCCACTACAGCTTTCTGAATTAACTGACAGGAGTCAGAAACACCAGCACTGGGGTGAGGAGACAAGCAGCAGAGCCACGGCAAGGCCATTCCCTTCAGCAGCCTTCAGCCTGATGCTGTGTCAACCACGCTGCAAAACCCTATCCCAAAGACAGCATGCATGGAGGGGCAACTGCCAACGCTGGCACGGGGACTCAAAGTGAAGCTTGTCAAACTATACCCTTGGAGCAAACACGATTTAAACTGGTGCAAGCAAGCTTTTGCCAGCATGGCTTCACAACGTTCTTGCCCTCCAGTGAGCAAAATCAACCATATCATCAAAAGCGCAGTTTTACTGGCATAATTGCGTCTATGGAATCACAGGGGATTTTGCCTGAACAGCTACAGCAGTGTAAAAAAACACATAAATAAAGCCCACACTTCATCGTATCCTTGACCAATGCAGCTGTGCTGGCAAAACTCTTTACAGCAGACCTGGTCTGTATTACTTATCACACCTCGTATCAGAAAAATTCTTTTTCTCTACTGCTCTGCTACTTAGTTTAAGCTCTGCAGTTCATGCAACAGAAACCAACTTATTTTCATTTATATATCAGTGAAATATATATTTTTTTTTTCTCCCCACATATACTCAATTTCCATTTTCAGATTTGATGGATTTCTGACGGGGGGTAGAGGGGGTGGTGAGGGGAGCAGAGCTTTAAAACCAACTGTCTTCCCCATTTTTAATGAAAAGCAGAGGGAATTCTGGCTGTGAGAAACTTGTTATTACTATTACTAATAACAGGAATTCCCTTTACTAAGCATGCAGTCAGGTTTCTATAACCATTACGTAGATAGTTGCTGGCTAGCAAAGGTGTAACTGCAGCCACATGCAGAAGCACCCCTGAATTAGCTACCATAATTAGCAACTCCAACTTCCAGTCAATGTTGATTGGCAGACCACTTTTAGGAAGGTAAAAAATCGATTAAAAATAGAAAAAGTCTCTTCAGACGTTATTGGGAAAAATCACTCTAGGAGAGACAAGTCACAGTGGATGGGCTGCAGGAGGCAACTATGCGGGGATGAATCCCACCACAAGAATGAGCACCAGGAGGCACAGCCGCTCACTGGACTGCAGACACTGGTGTTTTGTCACCTGAATGAAGCCACTTGTGAACAGAACTGTGCCATACCCTCATGCCAAACTTCAAATCCTATCTGAAACCCTCTTGGTTTACTTTATTGCTGCAGAGATGGAGCACGTTTGCAGGGGGTACACTTCAACCTGTGGTTACTGAGTTTCTCCACACCCTTCACGTTGGAAAACGAGCATCAGTGTGCCCACAACATCAGAGCAGGTCTCTCTCTCCCTCTGTCAGCATCCACACACCCCTAAGGGGTTGTTCCAACCTTAGCTGCCTGTCCAAGAAACATGGAGGCACCAGGGAGAGTTTCAAGGTCCAGCATTTCACTGACTTTCAGCAGGCAAAGGACAGAGCCCCATGGTGGCCACCCCAACCTGGGGCAGAGGTACCAGCCCCACAGCCTCCTCTTGCCACCCAGCCAAAGTGCAAACTTTGAGAAATGCTCCATCCAGAAACAACTGCCACATCGTGTTCTCTTGTACCTTTTGTGCCTTTGTCCCAGTTACTCAGGGAATTTACATGAGAAGAGCAACTCTGTTCCTGAAAGGTGAACTGAAAGTTTTAAAACCAGCTGAAGAGCTAAAATAGGTAATAGAATACAAGTCAAGTACAGGTTTAAGATTACCTTTCCATCCTTCTACAACTGCAAAATGTAAGGAAGAACTCTCTTCCCACTCCACACCTGGCAAATACAGAGTTAAGGGCAAGACTGCTTGATGTGTGNATTGTTGGGGGAGGGCGTTGTGGCTTTTTTTTTTTTTTTTTAATCACTTTTCTACTGGAAGAGAGCCTGAATTTAGAGAGTGCTGGGTACCTCTACAAAGTGGAGCCTCCACTTACCATAATGAGTAAAAAAGAGAGAAAAGGATTTTGCTGAGTTTCTACCAATCCCCTCAAGTAATATTAATGAATTATACACCCCGTAGAGCAGAGAATAACAGCTCTAACTCATGACCTCCAGCAATTCACACTGGGTTGATTTAAGAGGTTGTCACTTCTGCCCCTCCGCTGAGGGCTAGTACTCCCACTGCAAATGGCAGAAGACAACATGTGCCCATATATATATATATACATATATATATATATATCGACCACCACAGTCTACAGCCTGACACGCTGGCAGTGGTTTAAGGTCACTTACTGGAGTTAGCACCCATCCTGCTCCACAGCTTCTTCCACTCCAGTGGTGGGCCAGGGCAGACAGCTCCAGTGGCAGCTCATGGGTCAAGACCCAGAAACTCATGGCTTGTACTCCCTATTGTGCCTGCAAATTAGAAGACTATCTTTCCTGGCTGGAAACTGACAACAGGTTTGGCTTTTTTTTATGTTAGTCCAGTAGCTTTATAACCATGTTGCTTAAGCGCTCCCCACAAGACCATTCTACAAATCTGCAGCAACTACATCAACTACAGCCAGCAGACTGCAGCTCACATCTTCAACCAGCAAATCCTCAGGGCCTTGTTATTTGTCCAAGAAGAACAATAAACTGTGGTGGCCTAGAAATACTGGAATAACATCATCTGACCTTGAATAGCCATTTTTGAGACTAATTTGCCACCTCTGCATCGCAAATACAAGGCCATTTGTCGGAAGGGAGGACCTGGGTGGTTTGTCCCAAGTGAGCTCAGGTGACATCTGCCTGGCCCGTTGGACAAGGCTGTTGCAGAGCAGGAGGAATGGGCTCTGGGGTCCAAGCCACATCGACTGCCCCTGCGTGCCTCTCTCCTGTTTTTTTTTTTCCCCAGTTTGCAGCTCCTCTAATACAAACCAGACACAGTTTCCACCCACAGTGTCATTGTGTCTGTTCCATGCAGAGCTAACACAGCAGCTCCCAAGGACTGTAATATCAGGCTCTACTTTAATGAAGAAAATAGGCTTAGCCAGCTCCTTGCCTCCTCTCCTCTTCACACCTCCCTTCCTCACACAATGTTATTTCTCCATCACTTTGAATGAGGAGAAGCCGTCTGAAGAACTTAGCACCTTCCCATGACCCTGTTTGGATGGATGAATGGTTTCCCAATGTGAGGAGCTAATCCAGAGGCAGATACACCACCCAAGGCTGGAGGAGAATGATGGCCACAGCCATCTCTTGTGCTCTGACAGGGGGCTCTGCAGGGGCAGCGCTTGCAGAATGCATCCCTCCATGGCTCTACCACCCAGGCTCTACTGATAGTGGTTTCTCACCCCACTTTGCACCTCTCTCATAGCCACACAGCCCCAGCATCCCAAAACAGCTGCACAGACAACACCCTGACTCAGTCCAGATGGACATGTGTGGGAGAATGGACAATCAAAGCTGAAGTAGAAATATAGGAAGTCTGCAAACAAAAGAATCTATGATTCCGTGATTCTATTCCAGACTGCCACAGCTTGCTTTGAGAGTGTAAATACATGTTAAAGCACCACTGGATTTGCCAAGAGAGCTGCAAAGAAGACATGGATGCTGGTCTAAAAACGCCATGGTAGTAGAGACAGAGTTGTGCTCTCAGCACGCTCAGTAGAGGCTGGAAACAAAACTGGGAGGATTCACAAGGTCTCATCAGACTTTAGCATCTACCCCTTCCAGCCACATGCAGGATTGTGTTAGTTTTCACAGCTGACACCCCACCAGGTGGTGTTTTACCATACCTGATCACTGTCTTGAGTGCTGGCTTGGATGAACCTGCCGCCATCATGGCCCGGCATCCTTTTGCTACACAAACACACACTAGGATGTGGCAACACGGGCCACAGGGATGGCTCTGCTTTCTCCTAATTGGCTTCTCCTTCCACTTGCAGCCAAAGGAGGAGGCTGGAGGCTGGAGGAGGCTGTCACCAGTGTGATGTTGCCTTCTGGCATTGGGACTAGCTCATGGGAGTCTCACAGGACCTTGCAGCTCCCAGCAAAGGGGCACCTTTCCGCACAGACTCATAAGGAAACCTGGCCACCAGAAAGTAAAATAAATAAAAACCCCAACAAAGCCAAAATCCGATCATTAAGCAAGGCCCTTTCCCCAGATGATAAAATTGCAGATGGAAGCGATGAGGAAATTCTCCTTTCTACTGATCTGAAAAGGAGCAAGTGACCCATGTAACTATTAGATACCCACGCTGCTGAAGGTAATCCAGCAGATAGACTTGCTATTCAGAGAAAAACTACCATTAAGCAAGATGATGACTATTCCCATATATAATTTCTATGCTCCTGAAGGGAGTTATGCACAAGTACCTTTCAAACATGGAGATTAGACCTACTTAAACTAATGAGCCATAAGCCAATGGCTGGCTAAGTGGACACTAACTCAAGAACTCAATTAAAATTAAGTAAACAAAGAATTACACATAGCAAAATATGTTCCAGTAGCTCTAGAGAACAGAGGGCTGAGATCTTACATGAGCTGTGTTCCCATGCCCTAACTCTGCTCCTCCTTTGGCTGCAGGACATGATTCTACTCTAACACTTGTAATCTCTTGTTCTACAGACTTACTCAAGATGCTCCGTGACAAAAGCATTACACGAGTGGGAAGAAAGAAAAAGACACTGCCTAAAAAACTTTGCACCACTACTGTACTCAAATTCAAGATTTATTCCCAAGTCAAACATGCACTTAAATGCAAGATCTATGAGTGCCAGGTCACTGTTCAACACCGCACAAGTTTTTCACTGAAGCTGAGTTTATTCTAGCACTGGGGTAGAAACAGAAATTACCATGAGAGGACTGCTACATACATACAGTCCCAATAATACCCCCAACTAATGCTGGAAAATGCATCAAGGATCCGTCTCTTCATCATCAAGAAAAACCAATTTCTAATTATTGAAAATGGTCAATAATAACTGCTCTAATAACACTTTTTAATTTGTGGTAAGTATGTATCTAGATAAATTTATGACCTTCTGACAGCCCTTAAAATCCACCCTGAGCAAGTGCTTTGGGCTGAGGAGTGATTTTCCCATCTCCAGAAATGAAGAAATTATAATAAGAGTACGTAAACCTCAAAAACAAATTAATATTTTAACTGCTGTGGCCATGTGCACAGCCACTAACAGGCTGGTCGGCTGAGCTGAAGGAGAGATTATCTGTGAGAGAAGCAGTAAACACTTATATCAATAAGCATGTATACGGAGCAGATGCAAAATTGTCCACAGTTTCTCCCCCTTCTTTCAACAACACACATATTTGTGTACATAGAAGTATATATGCATATACTAGAGGAAAAGCACACAATTATACTCACCCGTCACTGCTGTGTATTATATGTAAAGCTTTTAATTAAAAAAAAAAACTCAGAAAATACTGGTTAAAATCTTCTACATATTATTTTGTCACATGTGCCAGACATCTTCATGGTTTCAGATGTGAGCATGGGTATCTGCAAATGACTCACGGTCGCTGGCCTAGATGCCCAGGCACGCAGGGGTGGACTGTGCAGCGAGGAGCAGCAGGTCCTTCCCTCTGCAAGGAGACCTTCCACAGTTCCCTCTCGCACCCTTGAAATGCCAGTGCCAAAGCATCTGCCTCTTGCTGAGCTGATTTTCCAGAATCAAGCATTATCATCTGTGTTTCAGGCAAAGTCTAAACTGAACCAGGCAGATAAAGATTAAGAGAATGGCGGGGGAAAGTGTATGGGGAGGCTGTCAATTCAAATCAAGTATCAGGATGGCTTGTGGCTTGCGGGATGAGATCCTGCAGGATGCAGAAGTGCTACTTTTAAGCAACTTAAATCGCTGTCATTATCAAGTTACTGGTGAGACATATTTTCAGATGCAGGATGTCACAAACACCCCAACTTCACTTTTCTAAAGCACATTCACCCGGAGGCTTCAGATGGCCTCATGGGGCTGACTATTCTCCTTGGAGTTTCTGGAGCAGATTCACAGCAGGTACAAAATTAGTCACTGCTCCGTGGGGACAACAATAGTTCACTTTTGGCAACAGCGTGGTAGCTCACAAGCATTATTTATTTCTCTTGCCTAGACAGGTAAACTGAGGCACAGATTGAGGTGGGCTCTGGTCCACGGTCCAAGGTCACACAGGGAGTTGGGGTGGCACAAGTCTGAGATGCTTTTTACTGACTGAAGCCACTTTTGATTTACTGAAGCCCCTGACTTGACGAGTAGCTGGGGGCTCAGGCTTCTGCTCTGCTGAGGAGACTCATCCTATGATATTAAGTGATATTCAAGCAGAAGCCACCGCTGTCCTCTATTAGCTTCCATTCATGACTCCTGCCCTGGAAAAGATGGGGGGAGGAAGGCATCTTAATGATGCCCAGGGGGTCCCAATAAGTTTAACTACAGAGAGTCATTTTTGTTAATGGCATTCTGGCTGATGCAGTTTGAGTAAGGAGGATGAGAGAATCTTTCACTGTGTTTTTCTAAAGCAAATATTTGGCGCTTTCATCTCCCAGTGCTTTAACATGCAATCTGTCACCAAAAAAAACCGTTTACGTGGGAGTTCATGGAAAATATATCATGTTTCAGACGGCAATTGAAGAAGGGAGGTTATCTATTGTACTGCTCAGAAATGCAATTCACGGAAACTGGGTTGCAAACCACACAACTAGTTATCATCTGCAGGCATGACAATGCCATAGCTTAACACTGATGTTTCACTCTTTACTTGCCACCACCATCTTCCTGCCCATTGTATCAGCCGGGCTATAGGGTTACAAGAGAGTCTCTATTATCACCTGTGTAAGGGTGTTCACCCATTTAATAAAAAAAACCTTCAATTTCCCAGTGCCCTCCACAGAACCCCAGGGTGCCAACCTCACGCTGTCATCTACCTGGTGCATCTCACACACCTGCCAGCAATTCGCACCACCAGCAATAACCCCAGACAAAGAATCCTACAACCAAGCACGCTTCTCCAGGGTTTTGTTTTTCCTGGCTAGGAACACCAAGAATATCATGCACATCATTTGAGCTGCTCCACCTAGTCATTATCCCCAGAGAAAAGGACAGACACGCTTCTGGTATGTGCAGCCACACAACCAGTACAAACACAAGCTCTTCTTGGCCGAGCTGCCTGGAGATGGCCGTGATTTGCAACTGACCCATCGTCTGCCAGCTCCTTTCTTGACCACCCTGGTTGTGGCTCCCATCCTCCGTCCTGCTTTTTGGCATAGCGACAGCGTAGGCTGGAGGGGGCGGGGAGTGTTGGTGTTTTTTTTCCAAGTTCTTTGTTGGGTTTGTGTGGTGGTTTTTTCACCCTCCCCTCTCTTTTGCTTTGTGCTTGGCCAAACTCCTGCCTTCCTCTGCCCATTAAGGCGAAGCGTTAACGGGAGCAAGCGGAAGGAGGTCACTGAGCACTTGGCTGCCGCACCGCGCGGTCGCTGCTGAGCAGAGGCCACATGAAAAGGCTTCCAGTGCCGAGCCGGGCAACGTAACGGTGGCACTGGGGACAGGAGAGGGCTGACTGCACTTTGGCCATTGCTGATCCACTAACGTAGCACAGAAAAATCACTGGAGTCATTCTCGTAGTGACACGCAAACAAAACCGAGGGATTTATTATTTTTCTCCCTCGGCTAAAAAAAAGCCAAAAAGTCCTCCTGCTACAAGCCCAAGAGTTTTCTTCCCAAAATTCACACAGTGCACTACTTGTAGCTGGCTAATTTCTTTTGTAGTAGATTTAGCAACACTTGACCAAAGCTTGCTCTGAGAGTAGGCCTGCAACAGGCTGTTACACAGAATTTGGTAGGTACATGACTAAGAATAATCTACAGAGCTCTTCCCATTGTGTTTTCAGATAATGAAGGATGCTTTTGCACCTCAGCGGCACAGGGATTGACCGCTTCTATTACTGCAAGTACAAGGTTAAGTGACGCACCCAAAATCAAAAAGGGCAACAACCTCCTTGATTTGCAGTCTGCTGTTTTAATACTCAAGATGATCCTTTCCAACTTGCAACATTTCCATTTCCAGATGGAAAACCGCTTTCCTCTTACAACACAAAAATCAGAAGCAACACAAAATCAGCTGCTGATGTTTTCTTTAGTCTCTGCCTCCGCTCTTCCTCCCTTCCCTTGGCTTATACACTGGGATCAATTACCTAAATTTCTTGTTCAGCTGAAGTGGCAGGTCTCCAGTCACTACAAAGAGAGGAATTAGATTACAGAGGAATTTACCTGCTGCAGACTGCCATTACCTTCCCACAAAGCCAACGGCAGAAGTGTTGTACCACACTTACTTAAGCGTGTCCAGCCCGTACCAGTGACACGGCGCTGCTCGGCCACTCTGCTCTGGGGTGAGACACTCACTGGGCTTCCATCTCCTGCCACGGTCACCTAAATCAGCCCCCTCCCCAATCCAAGACAAACCGCAAGATTTAAAAAGCTCTGAAGTCCATTTAGTTTGCCTGGGACAGTTCTGGCATGTGGATTAGCTTTCTCACATCAGGGAGAATACAAACACATTTGTATGTGCTTTGAAGAAAAAGAAAAAAAAATTAAGGAGTGCGAGCAGCAGACTAATGAGCCATGCATGTGCCATGGGGGCCAGCTGGGAACACTGATGGCAGCAGGTCCTCACTAAGGTCCACCCTATCTGCTCCTCCAGCGGGGACAGCAGAGAGGACATCACCCTCATGCTGTTTTAGAGTGGGGAAGGAGGAGGAAGAGCCCTGGCTTTAAATCCTCTTCCTCCTTCACATCCAGGGCTCCCATTCCCAGTTCCGGGCAGCAACAAGTCATAGAATCCTAGAATAGCTTGGGTTGGAAGGGACCTTAAAGATCAATTAGTTCCAAGCCCCCTGACATGGGTAGGGAGGGACACGTCCTTATGAACCTTACCCTTTCTCAACTAAAAAGAGTTGAGCAAGGGAGAAAACTTGTTTTATTGCTATCATTTCTCATCTGGCTGTCTCCAGGGTGGCCTTGAGGTTTTCACAAGCCCTGGGGGACACTTCACTGAGCACAGCCACGTGCATCGCACACCCACGTGCTGGCTGAGGACACTCACACCATCACCCCCCAGGGGCTGGAGCGGGCTCGTGCTGCACAGTCTGCTCTGGCTGTACTGCCGCTCACCATCATCGCGGCTGGTTTTCTCATCTTTTTCTAAGCTGGAAATACATCTTCAAAAAGAATTAGGCAGGTCACCCCAGCCACTTCCACAATCGGCGACGCGTTCATTGAGATGAAGGGAAGCACGACATCTGCTCACCTTCTCCCAGAGAGCAAAGGCCAGTGACCAATTTACCTCCGTTTTCAAGCCATGTTTATCCTTCCCTGGCCGCCAGTACCCAACAGCTTTTTCCTGCCTGCTGCAAAAAGCAGGTTCCTCACCTGTCACTTCAGCTTGTTGTAAGCACAAGCCTGATCTGAAAACCACCGGCAGTGATGACACGCTCAAACGAACGTCTACTGATTGAAGGCCCTCGTGATCACCCTTGACCCCAATCCTGTAGATCATGTTAAATCCAACATTATCTCCCTGCCAACTTTGTTTTCCTAAGAGGTGAAAGACTGACGCCAGAGCTGGACCTGAGGGGCTGAGTGAAGAGCCTGTCAGGCAGAAAGTGGCTGGAGATTGGAAAGTGGGATGAAGAGGCTGAGATGCCACTGACACCCTCTTCTCATCCCTCCTTCTCTCTCTCCTCTTCAGAGGACTTTTTTTCCAGGGGTTGAAAGTAATGATAGTAAAAGAATAAATCAGAACTTGGACTTTACAAAGGGAAAAACAAATCTGGAGTGAACTAAATGCCCTCTGTTGTCCTTCACTGGAAAACTGAAATTAGTACTGGGCTAAATAAAGCCTTCTGGTTTAGTACAATAGGAGCACATAGCCCTTTTGCAAATGCATCTCCCCTCTTTGAGGCAAGGCACAGCTCTTACACACATTTCAAAGAGCCAGACGTGACGCTTCTCTCCTTGGGCCATATGCCACTGCCCACCACTGCTAGGGTAGACCTGCCTCCAAGGTGGGTACCACGAGCCCTGTTCTCACTGAGCCATTCTTAGAGGCACCATAAGATGCACTCTTCTAACTTTATTTGACCATTCCATGAGGGACCTGGATGGATTAAGAACAAGCCACAAGTCCATGCAGAAACAACTTTGCCTTTACACTTCCAAAAACGAAGTTTTAAGTAGGCCTTGGGTAGAAATGACAGCATCCTTTAAGGTTTATGAGACCTGTATAGAACAATAACAGGAATGGGAAAAAGGAGGGAACAAAAAAACTTTAACTTATGTGCCACTTTTTAACTCAACAGAAACGCAGAGCCTTACTAGGTTATTTGCCTGCAAAGATCCACAAATTTATAAAAGGTCCTCTTGAAATGTGTAAACCACAATCCAAGACAGAAAAACAAGCTGTTGAAGTGCTGTGTAGAAGTGAGGTCATAGTTATATTATTGGACCTGAGAAATGGAAAAGTCATTGTATGACTAAAGGACTAGGACTGGGCCCAGTAAGTGCTGAACTTTGTATCCTGGCTTATAAAGAACCATCTCAACCAGGAAAGCCACACAGCTGAGAAGGTAGAGTATGGTCTTAACCTGTTCAGCAATAAAAACTAGTAATAACAATGTGACAGGAAAGAACTGGCATCACGCAAAAATTCATGCTCCAGAAACGACAGGCTATAATTTGAAAACTATTTTATGATTTAAAAGAATCACGCATTTTTATCAGCTTTATGAGACTTCATTATATGAATTTAAGAGACTTGGGTAGGATCTGTTAACTCCATATAGGTCGTGTCTACTATAAAATGGCTGGCATGTCAGCAATGAGCTTTAGCTGTGTCCAGTGAGATCTCACATTCTAAGCTTACTAAAAAAAACCCAAACAAACCAACAAACCAAACCAAACAACAAAGCATGCCACCATTATAGAACACGCAGTGGAAAATCCAGGAGCGGTATCATTCCATAAACACATTTAATACTCACACACATTATATACACATGTAGACGCATACACACACAATGAGGAGGATAATTAGGCGATAAATTGTGGAAACATGATAAATTGCATTTATCCGGCACCTTTGATTGCTTCATCTGTTCTCTCCTCGCTAATCCATCTCTGTGGAGACTGGTTTCGAAGATTAAAAATCCCTGAGAAGTTTAGAAAACAGCCATATTTTTTGTTTTAATTAGCCTTGAAAAGATTCTCTTGCTCACGACTATAACTTTGCACATTTTTTTCATCCAAGAGTAATCTTGATCCAACATGCAGAACAAGGAATATTCACTGCTGGCTTAGACTGGAAAAACCCCAGGTAATATGAATAGGAATTTTATACCCTATGGCGTAGGGAATCTTCCTTTTTTCAGTCATACATTGCACATAACCCACAATCATCACATCAAGAGATATTCTATTCAATATTTAACTTGGTAAACAGAGACAGTGCTGAAAAGATCTTTATGTTTTAGTGACTTTAAATGATAAGCAGCAGGACAATAAGGACATTCGGGATATGACCAAAAGGGGGTGTTCATCAAACCACCCTCCTCTGAACTAATCCCAACGAGAGATAGGCTTGTTATCAGAAACAACCTGCTCTTAGGCAATTATAGGTGCACTGTTTTGCTGCCTGTCTCAGGACACACCCTATTATTGTCATTATTAAACCATGTTTAATGACCTAAACACAATTACTTAGGGTGACTTGCCTTTAAATCTGTATCGATAACCAAACAAAAGGAAGTGAACGTTCCATTTTCTACTGTATTTACTTACTTGGCAGTATTTGCACAACTGATTTACCAACCTTAATGCTATGCGCAGAGACGTATTTACCATCTGATTGGGAAGGAGGGGGGAAATGCGAAGGCTGGGAGAGAGCAGAGGGGGCACACCCTCCTCACGCAGCCGCACGGCTTGGCAGGAGCAGAGCCATTTGGACAGGCTGGAACTCCTGCCAGACCATCAGTCTATTTTTATAAAAGCCAAGTTTGTTTATCAGCCACGGTCATGAAGTCACCACCTCCTGAAAGCTTTTGAGAAGCCAGTGCGAAGTGAGCTTCATCCTCCTTCCTGTTAGAACAGTCTCACTTTCAGAAACAGCGACAGGTGGGTCAGGTCCAAGCCCCTAAGAAATCACTGTATCCATCATCTCAGTGGGCTCACCCCTTCCTAAAGCCAGCAGTGGGTCTGAGCGTGTCAGCTCCAAGCCAGCCATCCCCTCCCTGAGTGAAAGCCTGCACTTTTAAAAGCACAACCATGAGCACGGGGCGTTGGGCCAGCTGACCTCCAGAGGTTTTCTTCCAGAGGAAATTATTTTGTGACACACAGAATGACCTACACTCTCACATCACACAAGCACACCTACCACCCAAATCCTACATGTAAGGTTCTTCCACAGATTTTGGTTAAAAGCTAAATCTACTCACACTGAAACATACAGGACAGAGGCGGAGGAAGGCACCTTATAACCTTCATTCAGCACAGGAGGTTAAATTGATAACAGTGGGAAAGTCCATGATCATCTTCAGTATTAGGATTAAAACAAAAGGGCTACTCCAGAAAACTATGAGGAGGGTGTTACATGTTGTCTTGCCATTTTCTGTATTGCCAAGGAAGACTATCTTCTTAATGTTCCTGATACAGGAACATCTTTTTCCAAACAAGCTCTTAGATAAGCAAATAATATAGTCTGGTCCCCAAATCCTCCAGAGATTTCTGGACTGTATGAACTCTGCAGCATTGAAATCAAAGTCAGAATATTAAAAAAGGTATCAGGTTGAAAAGTAGATCTGTAGCATAGCTAGATTTGAGCCATATTTTATCAACATCAATCCATCAAATTGACAAGACATTCTGTACTTTCATGCAGTAAGAAGGACCGTATTTTGGAACAGCATCACTAGGAGTCAAATCTCAATTAGGAATGAAATCAAATAATAATCAGATTCATTTTTGAATATTAATAGGATTGAACAATAGGGCAAGAGAAAAGAAAATCTCAAAAATCTGCAACAGGATCTCAAATAACAACTCTGGTCAATGAAAAGTTAGGGAACTTCATCACCAGCTCATAGCCTGATGAGGCAGAAATTACATAGCTATTCCAGTAAACCTAGGATGTTGCCCAACTCCTTAGGGCTGTCAAAATGTCAAAATACCACCTTTGCTAGGCAAGAGAGAATATTCTGGGTTAACACCTTCGGTTTACTTTCAGCCCAAACTCTAACTGTGGAGAAATGCTTGCACACACCTGGAGCAGCAAACATCCAGTCATTGTTCCTCCTTATGAAATACATGTGAACTCCAAAGGACAAGGGATAAGAAAAGTAAATAATTTCACAGCAAAAGAAAGCATTAATAAATTCAGCTCATGAGCATCTTCAAGCTTCATTAGAAAATGGAGAGTTAAGGTCAACAAAATACAGGAAGATATTAAGCCAAGACAAATAAACCAGTAGCCCCCTTTTTTCCTCCAAGCTAGGAAAAGAGGGGCATAGAGCCAACCAGCATGCATTCTTCAACAAAAGCTTCAGCTACCTCTTCTCAGGGGGTCAGTTTTACTGTGGCTTAATATAATAGTTAGTTGGAAGCATAAACAAATTAGGACTGTTACTTTGAAGGGGGACATGACCGTTGCCTTAGTATTGACCATCACAAGGTCAACAATTACATGTTCAAACAGCTAGCAGGATTACAGCATCACAGAATAGCTGAAGTTGGAGGGACCTCTGGTCTACTCTAACTGCCCTGCTCAGAGCAGGGTCAGCTATAACAGATTGCTCAGGGCTGTGTCCAGTCAGGTTTCGATATCTCCAAGAATGGAGATGCCATGATCTCTCTGGGCAACCTGTGCCAGTGTTTGATTATCCGTACAGTAAAAAAAAAAATTAAATAAAATCCAAAACCACCTGTTGCTCCTTACACCGAAACAGAATTTCCTGTACTGCAGTCTGTGCCCATTGCCTCCTGCCCTGCCACTGGACATCAATAAGAAGAACCTGGCTTCATCTCTTTTAATCCCCCCATGCGGTATTTATATACTTCGATAAGATCCCTCTGGGCCCTCTCTTCTCCAGGCTGAGTCCCAGCTCTCTCACCTTCCCTCACATGAAGATGCTCAAGTCCCTTCATCACCTTTCATGGCCCATTCCTGGACTTGCTTCATTAAGTCCATGCTCTCTTTTACTAAGGAGCCCAGCACTGGACCCAGAAGTCCAGATGTCACTAGTGCTTAGTGGAGCTGAAGGATCAACTCTCTCAGTTTGCTGACAATGCTTTGTCTAACATAGCTGATAGCATTGGCCTTAATCGCCATAAGAGCATCAGCTTGAGCTGGGGCATTGCCTTATTCCTTTCCAGAGGCAGAGCTTCACATTTCATTTTCTTGAACTTCTTGAGATCCCCATTGGCCCATTTCTCCAGTCATGAAAAATTGTCCTTCTGAAGTACATGTCATTCTGAATGACAGTCCACCTGCCTAGTGGTTCAGCCACTCCTCCCAGTTCTGTATCATCTCCAAGCCTCCTGAAGCTGCACTGTTTCTCATTGCCTAGGTCATTAGTGAAGATGTTAAACACTACTAGGCCCAGCATTGACCCTTGGGGTTCATCTCTAGTGAGCAGCCTCTAGCTGGACCTTGCGCCACTGATCACAACCCTTCTAACCTAGCAGTTCAGCTAGCTTCTCTCTGTATCACTATCCACTTACCTAGGCCATGCTTCATCAGTTTGCCCAAGGATGTTACAGGAACCAGTGTTACAAGCCATATCAAAGATAAGAGAAAGAATATCCACTGCTCTCCCCTTATCCACTAAGCCAGTCAACTCAACACAGAAGGCCAACAGGTTGGTTAAGCATGAATTACCCTTCATAAATGTACGCTGACTACTCACAGTCACATTCTTGTCCTTAATGTGTTTAGAAATGGCTTCTAGGATTAGTTGCTTCTTCATCTTCCCAGAAATTTGTAGTTCCCCAGAGCTTCCTCCTTCCTGTTCTTGAAGAATGAAAATTGCTTTCTTTCAGTCCTCAGGAACCTTCCCCTACCATCACAGCTTGTCAAAGATTACTAAAGCTCTCTTCACAACGACAAGCCCCCTCAGCACTCATGGATGCATCCCAGCGGGTGCCATGTTCTCTAACCTGGTCCTCCTCCACTGAGGTGTTCGCTTTGCTCTGGGCTTTCCCACTGGTCTCAGAAACCTAAAGGCAAATTTTACCAAGAAAGACAGAGGAAAAGGAAGCACTGAATACTTAAGCCTCTTCCATGTTCTTTGTCACCATGTCCCCTGCTCCTGTCAGCAGCAGGCCCACATTTCCCCTAGTCTTTCTTCTGCTCATGATGTAAACGTAGGCAGCCTTTATTGTCACCCTTCACATCACACATCAGGTTCAACTCCAGATTGGTTTTGGTTCTGCTAGTCCTATCCCCGCATGCTTGGACAGCTGGTCTTTTTACTCCTCCTGGGTTATTTGTCCCTGCTTCCTCTGCTTGTATTATTCTTTTTCATGTTTCAGTTTAGTCAGCAGCTCCTTGTTCATATATTGAGGCCTCTTGCCACCTTTGCTTGACTTCTTGCTTGTTGGGATGGACCAGTCTTAAGCTTGAAGAAGGACATCTTTGAAAATGAACCATCTCTTCTTGGACAAGTGTAACAGCAGCATATCTATCACCTCCTTCCTTTCCAGACAGCCCAAACCAGAGTGCTCCAAAGTACTGGCAGCTGGGCAGACTGTAAAAGCCAACCACAAGGTCCTCCCCAGTAGTAGGAGAGAAGAATAGGTCTGGGTTTATCTTCAGAAATAAGTTACTCTAGGCTTATGTGCATCGGCCACTGCAGATGAAGTTATTGCTTAGTTACTGCACCCTGGTACCAGATAATCACTTTTAACTGACTTATGTGACAGGGAAAACAAATGCCTGGGTGCCCATACGAAATCTTCATGGAGGGGAAGAGCTCCACAAGCTCCACTCTCCCTGTCACCTTCCCAGGAAGCGTGGGCAAATCCATCTGCCATGCTAAGCACACTGGGATCTTTGCAGGAAGGTTTTACAAGGCTATGGAGGAGGAGGATCCATTAGCCCGAATCCCTACTGCACAGCGGGCAAGTTATGCACCTGAGATGAAAACCGCATATACGCTTTAAGTCTTAAGACAACACTGCCAAGCCAGCCTGGGCTATTTTTCTGGGTGTTGCCCTAACATCTTGATCAGCCACAGAAATGTCTCAGCTGGAGTTTAGTCACGCTTCTGACCCAGACTAGCTGGCACCACTGGGTTAAACAAAGGGCAGCCCTGCCTTGCCTCCTTCCTGCACCCAAATTAATCAATTCATCCTTGCAAATACTGAAAGGATGTGAGCACCTGAATGGAGAGAGGTTACGTCAGGCAACAGGAGTTCAGAGTGCCAGGTTTAAGAAAAAAGTTTAAAGTATCAAGAAAATATCCTTTTCCAGCGATAGTTTTCCAAAGGGGGTTTTGGACATTCTCACCTCTATTTCTTCAGAAATGTAAAAATAGATTCAATAACACAGATAAAAATACACCACAGCAAGGAATTCTCTTTTGTCAGAATAATGAACAAGAAAATGGAGAGTCTTACCCCACTTCAACTTCTATGATTGTTGCTCTAATTATGGTGATCGTAACCTGGAAAACGAAGCACCACTAGCTCTTCCCCAGCAGCCTGGAGCACAGTGTCAGGGCTATTTTTACCAATTAACAGATCTCAAGCTTGTCAGAGAGAAAATACATTGAGCAACAAGTCGTCTAACTGTCTCAACTCATCACATGATTAGTCCTTAAAAAAAAACTTTTGGTTTTGATGGAATAAATTAGCATGCAAATATGAAACAGCATTTCACAGAATCCACTCACACATTATGTTATGTATCCTGCATGCGTATGTAAAATACAGAATATAATGCACATACAGAGGGCTCACAGTGATTACTAATTGGGTACAAAATGTATATACCATCTCTTTTCTAAAAGCGACAACTTTTGTGCTTGAATTACTTGTCAGCCAGGTAGCAGGCTGGTGTTCACACTGCTACTTTAAAAACTTATGCAGCTGCACCGAGTTCTGTCTTTCCTGAGATAAAAGCATGTCCTGAATATTCTTTATTCTTCAGGGCTACTAATTTGAACAGACCTGTCACTCTAAGTAGAGGGAGTTGTGGAATATTGACATTCTATTGAATTATTTAAGATAAATTAACAATGTTTCACATCCTAGGAGATTGCTATTTGCAGAAAAAGCCTGACATACTTGTGTTTAGACCTAGTAGCCAGAATCTGGAGAAGTTACAATTTATAAACTCTTTTTCCATTCTGCATGGAAATAAACAGAAGACACACCAGCTGACTGCATGTGACTTGCCTCCGTGCTGCAAGCAGAACTCGGTTTTGAATATTTTATTCTGCTTTGTTACAGATGGCAAGGACAGGAGTACTTATGTTATTGTCTTGCGAATTTAAGGCAAACCAAGACCCTTCCCAGGCAGCGCAGGCAAAATGTTGATGACTTAGACTCAAAGCTATGGGCTGATCATTCCCTGTCAGCAAAAGTCATGTTTAGACTTATAAGAGGGTTAGAAGGCATTAGCTCTCCAGCTCTGGAAATCCCAAGGAGGGATCCTGAACACCGCTGCTCTTCCAGGCCTCTACTCTGACCGTAGGCAGGAGCTGAGAAACCACAAACCTTTATGGTCACACAATGCTCCTGTCCGACCGCGCAGAGACACAGATCTTCTCTAAGGCTAGTGAGTTTGGAGCAAAAGTTCACAAATGAAGAGGCAGCATTAATTCTTAATGGCTGCTGGTGCATAGGAGTTCGAGCCTAGATATTCATAATGTTCACAGACACACACAAAATAACACGGCTCAGTGAATCACCACCATAATTCCCTCAGCGAATTACAGGCTTGAGCTGATGTACAGAGAAATGCTGTTCAGGACTCAATGCCAACTCGCTCTGGGTGGGTATGCCGCCTTTCAATGCCTCACCAGACAGACTGCAGAACATCAGCATGGAAAGCCATACATATACATACATACACACACATATGCAGATATGTCTGTATAGCATCTGTTTTTATGCTTGCATATATCGGTGGAAGGAAACTTCTGAAAAACATCCTCAACTCCTTTCGCTAGACACTGGCAAACACTATTTCTTTTAACCTTTTCTGCAAAATGCAGAGCAGACATTTAGAAGAGGAGCTGTTGCAGAAGGATGTCCCCAAAGAGCAAGTGTCATGCACACTTGGTGTTATCAGTTGGATGTCACCACGAACTGAATGACCGGTGAGGTGCTTTTGCTGCTCACACTGAGATATGACCCTGGCCGTGGTGGGTCTCCATGGCAAGCCGGATCGGGAGCAGCAGCAACACGTGCTGGTGATGTGGATGGTGGGACCGGGAATGGGGCTGGGCACAGGCTCCGCACTCCAGGAAGGAAGCCCATCCCTTCCATTCACCCAGAGACCTTTGAACATGGAGAGGAGCAATTTGACATCTGACAAGCCACCAAGGGCATGGTACCCTGTCCACAAATATAATGCTGAGTCACTAACCATGCCCAAGCAACTGGCATGGGGAGATTAGTTGCAATTTATGGCTGAGGTCCCTCATTTTTCTTCATCATGGCAATGACTCATTTCCTACCCACAGGGGTGAAGGGCTGGCTATAAAACCTCCCATTGTTTCTCTCACATACCTGGTAAGAAGGGGATTAAAATCAGCATTTACTTGCGCTCCCAGTTTCTGCAGAAAATTATGTAGGCGGAGTTTGGGAGAAGATTTCAAAGACAGGAGTGTGTGTGGATGTAGAAAGAGGCTTTGAAAGGAAAAGAAGAAAAAACCCAAATGGACTTAATTTTTAATTCAGCATTAGTGGGATTATCTTCCATATACAAATGGGTATGCATCCATAATCTTGCAGACATAACCGTAAGCACATATGGAGCCAGGCAAAGCGTGCGTGCACACACCAACATGTATCTGCTGAGGCTGATGTGAGCCCTTGGTTACTTCATCCATCCCACCTTTGTTGCCATATTCACTATTAAAGTCTCTCACAAGCTTTAAAAAGCTGCTTTCCTAGACCCAATGTGCCACTAACACTTATTTTATATATATGTGTGTATACACACATATATATATATTATTTTTCTTTTTAAATGATAATTCCAGAAATTTATTCATATATGGTTTTGAGGTTCTGATTTGGCAAAAAAAGGTCAGTCATCATCTAAGGACAGATTTTAAAATCCAGCATCCCCAAACTCATTAGAAGTTAGTAAACCAAGGTGTTCTGTCCTTCACTAGATAACCAAAGAGAGTCTAAGATACCAGATTTTAATCATCCACCATCCCTGCACAGAACAAGTATTTTAAATTTCAAATACTTCATGTTTCAAAAATGCTGCTAGTTTTATGAATGACCTACAGTAGGATCAATAGAATTGGAGTCCCGTTAAGAAAGAAGGTAATTTTACAGACACGAAGGGAAGACTACCTCTCAGTAGCACTAGAGAAATCCTCTCTTTTATTTTCTTTTGAACAGTTTAAATAGAGCTTTGCTACCACTTGTTCCTCACCATTTAACTTATCAGTCCCCAAATCATACTAATTAAGCATTTATTATACATAGTAAACCACACAGAGAAACTTCTTGCTCAGGAAAAATGCCAAATGCTACATGGAGCTCTGGCAAAGTCTTCTCCCACCTTCCGTGAATCATTATGCTTTTAAAAGAGCAGTAGGATCCAGAAAAAGAACTGACATAACAACTCTCTTTTTCAACACATAGGTTTCCTATTATGCGTACTTAACTTATTTGGAGCATCTTCACACCACGATGGCTGTAATAAGTACTTTGAAGTACCAACCTTAAAATAAAGAGCTTATATACACAATTGAAATGATTGCAGCTCAGGAGTTACCAAGCACCAGCTGAGCTTTTGCACCTCAGTTGATGTGTGGCACTTCATGTACTCTCGGTAATCCATACCTCTCAACTGGCATTAACCACAGTGAATCTGCAGACAGCACTGAACACTTCTACCAAGCTTCTCAAGCTGGCTGTCCAGCATTATTTCTCATTTTGGAAAACATGATCTATATGGTCATGGTGTATAACTCTTGCTGATACCACCATCGCCACTTAAGCACAGGAAGTAATTTCAGGAAGCAATCCTTCTCCAATTTCCAATTATTAAACAGAAGTATTGATTATTGGCTGGTAGAGTAGGAAATATTTCTTATTTTGCCATCACTGTTGATACAGATGGAGCCTCAACTACCATTAGATATAAAATATATGCAAAGGTGCTAAAGTGACAATAGCAACATGAGGATATTACAAAGGAAAAAATACATCTTAGAGATATTTTCCTATTTCCCCTCTTTGCCACCCTAGTTGTGATGTTTAGTGATATCGGTGCAAGAATGAGGAAGAATTCAGCCTAATCTTTCAGATCTCAGGCTGTTTTTTACACACCTAACTGCACAAGGCCAAAAACCCCCAAACCGAAACATGTGAATTGGGCAAATAGGGATCAAAAAATGTCACTGAGAACAGTATGTTAAATGCCTCATTTTATATGAACATTCTCAGAAACATACATTAAAATAAGGCTTTAAATACAACATTTCTACACATCTGCTTTGCCACACTAAAAAAAAAATAATTAAAAATTGTGCGTCTTGGAGGTCACTGCGTTCTCTGGTGGTACGAGAAGAGCATGACTAGTGAAGAGCTTGTACAACTGAGAAACTAGAAGAGCTTTGAAAATTACTAAAGAAATCTGAAAAATCCTGTGCTAGAGTGGTCTCTTTTTTCTTTCCTTTTTTTTTTTTTTTTTATTTTTTTGTGGTTTGGGGATTTTTTGTTTGTTTGTTTTTAACATAAAATGTAATAAACAGGAAAACCTTAAATTGCAAGACCTTCAGTCAGGTCACGCTGATCTCAGTATCTTTAGCTCTCATCCATCTTACCCGCCACCAAAGGTGGTGCACCTTTGATGTGAACTAATTACATTCGAAACATTTTGTCAAACAGCTTAATGCAGATGCCAAATAAGCTCCGTCTGTCTAAACAGGGCTTTAGACAACTTATCACTTTCAGTGTTAACTAAGAGCTAAGTTCCACTTCAAATAGCATATTATGCTGTACAGAAAGAGATCTGCATATAAAACTTCAGACAGAAAAAAAGGTTTAAAAAGCCACATTATTGGGGTTTTTTTATTTCCCTACTGCTACATTCCCATTGTCCCAACTAGAAGGGGCATCACCGTGTATGGGTGTGTATGCACACATGTGCAACAACAAAATACACAATGCCAAAAGCAACGTTTCTTTTATCTGATAAAACTATCTACATGACAAGAGGAAGTGTTTTAGGACAAGGCATTCTGTCTGCTGTCTGCAGCAGCATTTCAAGATCTCCTCAAACGAATCTTGTTTATTAAAAATGTATTAAAAAGAATAATTACTGCAAAGCAAAAAACAATGAGGGGGGAGAAAAAACAATCAAAATCCTACACCCCAAGTGCTGGTGCCTGGGGTGCTGGAAGGAAGAGAACGTTGTTCTCCTGAACAGGGGAAGACAAGGGAGAGAGACACAGCAAGGGAAGGCTCTGAAGGGGACTGGAGTTCACTCACCAAATTTTTTAAGAAATCTCCTATTCCTGCTACACATACTTGTATTTGTTTAAAATGGTTC
>VZRU01001312.1:74264-96530 GCA_013398155.1 Pedionomus torquatus | reverse complement strand
TTTTTTTTTT
Source organism: Pedionomus torquatus (assembly GCA_013398155.1). NCBI lineage: Eukaryota > Metazoa > Chordata > Aves > Charadriiformes > Pedionomidae > Pedionomus > Pedionomus torquatus. The sequence continues at coordinate 96,520 of VZRU01001312.1, read as the reverse complement.
AAAATAAATAAATGAATCTGACAAATCAAAAATACATATTCCAGCATGCCGTGAAACAACAGCCCTCCCCACAACAGCCGTTCTCTCATTAGACCAGTTTTCTGCTGGGTGTCCTCACCCCTCTCCTTTGATGCTTAAGTACAATCCCTTCTTCTTCCAGTTTTGGCTCTCAAGCATGCACATAGTGATCCAAATCCCTTTGCTATAGTTCTGCACAAGTTTTCAGCAGGGTCTGGTTCACAGAAGATTTCTTCTTTTCAAGCAGAAGGGAAAAGTTACAAGTTTTCCCACAGTTTCAAAAATATCAAGCACACTGTCCAGTAGACTTGGACACATCTCCTTTTAAAAGTTCACGTGCCTTTGGGAAGTTGTTAGAACTAGCTAGAAAGGATCTGCCTTTGAAAGCAGGGAGCACTGTAAATATCGCAACCTCTTACAATATAAACATTATATACCATGACAAAGGAAAAAAGCTAGATCGTTTCTCCCATTTAACGCCATTGTAGGCTTCCAATAACACTCTAGACCCATCTTTTCCCACTTATTCCTGTATCCCCTTTGTTTACATTAGCAAAATCTGATCTGTCGTACGGTGACCTGGGGAAAGGAGCTGATGTAGGGTTCAAATTAATTGCAGGGCTGGGTGGGGGAAAGGAAAAAACATTTTAACAGCCCAGTTCTCCAGTTTGGTTCACATATGCCCATGGACAAGGCAGAAGGCAAGGGCTCTTCCAACAGCACCACTGGCTGGACTAGTTTAAATCCTTGTAAAGCTACAGCATCCTCCAGTTAGATTGCTTCCTAACATCTGAGCCAGCTATGCAACTGAAATTAACCATCTGATAAATAAAAGGTGATAATCAAGATATACACTTTCAGTTGCAGAAAAATTAATCTCTGCTTGCTGCCTGGGGATTTAACTGGATTCTTAAGACATTACCAAGTCTCATAAAACCTTGCAACGGCACAAATATGGAGGTTGCTCCTCCGCTCACCTCCCGTCTTCTCACTTGGCTTCCCCTTTTTTGCCTAGCACAACCATCTGCTGTGGGCACACAGGAGACGTCTGGCAAGCTCCCTACAGGCTTTCAGGATGTCCTTACCTCCATCCCTACCTGGGCAGTGCTCTTCACTTGGTTCTCGCCATTGTCCTTCTCCACAGGTCCCTAAGCCTTAACCTGGGTCCCACCATCACTTCTCCTGCCCGTGCGGTTCCTCATGCAGTGAGCTTCCAACCATCTCTACAGGGAGCCCATAACACTCAAAGAAACCACTTCTAATATTGCCTGTTCTCTCTAGCAAACTCCCCAACTCAAAGGCACCAGTCCCTGCCAAGAGCAACAGATTAAAACCAATTTAAGAATTTAGGAGACTGTTTCTGAATTTTGCAGAGCCAGTGCGTGCTAGAGAGCAAGACTGCCTCATTACATGTTACCCTCTCACAGCCTCCCACGTTTGCCCTCATTTGAGGACTCTTAACTTCCAGAAGAAAATCACATTTATCACGTTTGAGTATGACTAGGCTTCTAAAGGTCGGTTTTAGGCTAGAAACAGGGAGGTGGCCTGTAAGGAGAACAAACCCATCTCCTTCCCTACCCCTCACTGTAAATGGCAAGCAACCAACCTGTGGAATTCACTGATGCAGAGGTCAAAGACAAAAACCTGTAGGTGGATAATTTTATAGCCACTTACAACACTGACAGTGATGTAGAACCCAGCAGTATGAAGGCCACCAGAGCCCACATTTTTTTAGGATGGAATCTATTTGCAATTGGATCAGGAAAAGATGGTCCCCACTGGTGGCACCCCACACAGACACACACAACCAGGTTCTTGTCTGCAAAAACCTGTGCTTAAAAAGAAGTTATCTAGGTCCTTAAATGTTTGTGATATCTATCCCCTTGCTAGGAGAGACCAGGTGTACACTCTTCTCTGGTGTGTCACATCAGCCATTGCCAGGAGAAGGGTACCCATGAGAAAATTGGTGGCCTGAGTTATCCTTTCAGTACGCATTTCCCTAGTACAGCAATAAGAACAAGCTACCGCAGAGATCAGGAAAAGGCACCCCCCAGCAGAACAGCAAATAATGAAAGAAGGGTGCAAGACAGTGGTGTTGCTCCAGGATCAAAGTGCTATTCAGTAATCTCCACTACTGTGCCTCGTTGGTATTTTAAGCAAATCAATCTGATCTCATCACTGTGCCTACTAATGTTTTAAAATGCAAATAGCAGTTTCTTATAATAGTACCTAGATTTCTCTCCTGGAAACGTCTTTATAATTCACATCTTATTAGCCACAAGAATTCCAATTACACATCTTCTCTTCTAATTCCTACCAGCCGGTTATTAGCATTAGATGATAATAGAGTATTTTCTGCTAATATATTTCTTAATAACATCAAACTGCAGAATGCCTTTGTGGTCTAATAATTGAATAACTGCACTGAAGAGAGTACTAAATTACTGGAAAATGTTTTACTTTCAGTCTTTAGTACTGCTCAAAAACATGGAATATTTAAATGTGCTCACAGTTTAGCTGCATTCATCAGGCAAGTCTTGTTTGCAAGCAAAGAAAAATTAAACCAAATTATTTAAAGATCAACATATAATTCAAGTTTCTGGAGGTTTAAAGGTGGAAAGAGGTAGAAAACAGCTACATCCATGTGCACCAACAGATGATACAAGGTTTAATACTGAGAAGAGAGTGCTGGATTTCTGGGTTTTGCTATCATCTCTCTTGTGTAGGGGATGATACCCTAAGACGTGCATTCACAACAATCTGGTATCAGCTGCTAATTTACAGAACATTTTTTTCTTTAATTTTGAGGACTGTTACCAAGTAACATTAAACCAAGAAATCAGAAAAGGCTCAGAGAATGATGAACACTGGAGACCACTGTGACAGCAGAAAACATCCTCATATGTTTATGTTGCAAAAATTAACCACTAAAACAAATTATGAGTAATGGATCCTGCGGTGCTGGGGACTCTCTAAATTAGCCATTGACTCCTGCAGAAAGAGTAGAGCTCTAGGGCTGGGATAGGCACTGCAAGTCACAACTAAGGAATGATAATGGGAAGCATGAGGTAGCTTGAAGTTCATCTTCCCCCATCCTTCCAGGCTCATAGTGACATCCATGCCTTTCTTCCCCCCTGCCCTCCAAAACCTCTGCAGGGGAACCCATTGATTGAGCCATGTACCTAGATAAATAGTATCGCGACTGGGAAGAGTTCAAGGTAAACACTTCAACTGAAGAAGAAAACAAGCAAGGAATGGGGGAAAAGAGTTCACCTCTTTATGCGGTATCCTGTGTGGTGCAAATACACCCAATTAGATGTGTCCGTGTAATTTTCACATCAAACATCATGAACTCCATACTCAGCTCCCAAGGCAACTAATTGCATTGCTCACAGTGGATTTTCCCAAGTTTTAGAGAACACTGCCGGCACTCTTCAATAAAGCCATTTAACATAACAGAAGGTTAAAGTGAGACACAAACACTTGCTTTTTTTAATTTACACCTTTCATTTACTTCCACAGAAATGTCAGGAAAGGGCTGAGATATTGTGTGATGTACTGTCATGTACGCTTCCTTTTAAGAGCTGGGTTAAAAGAAAAGGCTTGGATTAAGAGAATGTAATCAAGATCTATACCTTTAACAAATTTTTAGACAGTCAGAAGAGGGTGCATGCTCAAGGGCATTGATCTTAACGTGCCTTCAGAACAAAGAACAAGCGTCCTGTCTTACGTATTTACCGACATGAAAACAGGTGGCAGGGAAAATCTGCAAATGTAATGACTTTAGATGATCTTTTTCATAAAATCACGCAGAACCGGCCTTCACTGCAAAGCCTGGTAAAACATTGTGCATATTACACTAAGCACTACAAACCTTCCCAGCATGAAAAGATAGTTAAGATATTAGCCTTTATATCATTATATTTATGCAGTTGTAGTAATTTTTTTGATGAATACCCTCCACAAACCACTAAGCTACAGAAGATGCTTTTTTTAAGGAGGTATAATACTACACAGTGCAGGGAGAGGGGAAGGCGGTGTCAGATGCCACAATCTGACAGTACTTTATAGGATGCATTTTCAGCCTGCGGGGCTTCTCCAAGGGTGATATTTACATCCAAATTCAGTGAGCTATTTAAGCACGTGAACATTCCCATGGATCTTACCTCTTGCATCAGAAATGTGGTTTCACCACCCAGCTGAACTACAGCCCTAACTGCAGCTTGCCTGTCCTGGGCTCCCTGGGTCGCTCTCCTCTAATTTTTTTTTAGTGACAGTCCGTCCTCCTCCATTCTCCAAGAGGCAGCTGCTACTCAATGTGAAAACCAGAGAGGTCCATCCCCTCCAACATCAACACCACCTTCTTCTTCCCCCCCCTCCGCTCCCCAAAAACACTTGCATAAGAATGATCAAAGAGTACAGAATAATTACTGCCCTCCTGTTCCCCCTCTTCCAAAACCTCAATAAGTAATCTTCCCCCACCAGAGAAGATCCCTCCAGATATCCTGGAAACCCAGCAAATAGCAGAGATGTTTTCAACAGGCAACAAAGACCCCAGTGGGTTCAGGAGAGCCGCCAATAGTGCTGCCAAGACCCTGTGTCACTGCAATTTATTTTAATGTGCAAGTGCTGTAATTTACAACCATTCTAGATTAGTGCACCCAGAGTAGGGAGAACCCATGGCTATTATAAAAATCCTATAAATAAGGGGTTTAATTAAAAACATTGTGCAACACACAAAATGATTACTTAAAGGAGTAAGAAGGAGAGGGTGGAGGTTTTCCCTTGCATTTTTAAGAACAGTTTTTGAGAAGGAACAAGAAAGACAACAGAAACCACGGAGTGGTATACCACAAAACTTCTCTGAAGGGAGTAACGCCAAAAATAAACTGTGCGGGGAAAAAAACCCAAGGTTTCCAAAGAAAGAGGGACATTTTCCAAAAGAAAAGAAAATTCAGCAAAGTTATGACAATAAAAGCTACTCAGGTATCAAATTTATCTCCTCCAGTTTGTTACCACCAAGGAGGCACTCCAGTTAGGTATCTCCCAACATCTCCTTAGCCAAGAGCCTCCAAGATCCCCTACTTTGCCACCCAAAACTTAGCCAAAATGAACTTCACAGAGAAAAACAAGGGGAAGCCAAAACAACCCTGACACCAGTTAGCAGAAAGCAGAAGCGTATCCCACAGCTGCTCACGATGTTTAATAAACAGGAGAGGAAAGTCTAGTGTTTAAATCACAGAAGTAAGTTTATAGTGAGAAAGAGAAATTCCTATTGGCAGCACATGGGAATGAAGTCACTGAAGAGCCAGTACTGTAGCCCTGATGGCCACTGCTCTGGAAGGGTTTCCTCAGAGAAGCTGAATTCACACATCCAGAGTGATATGGATAAAGCCAGGGCAGGAAAACAGTACAGAATTTAAATGAAAGATCACGTTCCAGTAATAGTACCAAGCTTGAACTCATTGACATGGCATCATACCAGCAACAAGGAGGTTGGGGCTTCAACTGTGATCCAGGAGAAAGGAGGGAAGCGCCTACAAAGGTCAGCCAGTGCAGTTGGCTGATGTTAAAATTGACATTTCCAATACAGGCTGGGCATGCTGACCCACCGCAGATCTCCCCAGCCACGGCAGCGTGGTAGAAACCCTCAGCAGAAGGGTGACCGGGGCTGCAGCAAGGCAGCCCAACCTCTTTCGGAAGGGTGCGAGCAGACTGCAGCCACTGTCTCTGCCTGTGGGTTGCAGTAGAGACAACGCATTCATTTTCTAGTGCCTTGTGAGGGCACTCCCTCTTCCCCCCTACCACTCCACACAAGACCACTAGCACCGTAAATTAAGTGCGATGTATAAGTAGTTTCATTCACCCTTACAGAGATATGGGCCAAACCAAGGCACACCGCTGTCGAGAATCCTGCTGCCTTAGCCAAACTCAAATCATTTCATTTCTGGTGTTGTTACCCAAAGAAATTGCCTATTTAACAGATGAGAACAGCCCTGTAACAGAGACCAGACACTTGGAAATTTAGTACAACACATGAAACAGTGTCTCACAGAATGGTAATTAAAAAAATGAACAGAAAATTGACTTGGCGAAGAACGCTGTCATATGGCTAAAGCGCACAAGCTAAGCATATGTTAGGCATTGTACGGCGTACCGCATGGGTATCCCAAAGCTTGGTGCTAGGGTAGCCTGGAAATATCATTATCTGAATGGGGTTTAGAGCCAAAATTAAAAAGGAAATCGCTCCTTCTATTTACCAGGAGAGAATAACGATACAGGAAGATCTCAAAAATACAAGGGACATCAGAGGGAATAAAGCAGCACGTGTATTCCCACATTGCCAAGGGAATACCCCTTAGCACACAGGAGTGTTTGGCATACTCTAAATGACCTATTTGTACCAGGAAGGAGTTTATTGGAGGGGGAGGACTTTGGTGCTAGCAGACACCAAAGCGGAGAGGGGACTGTCATATGACCAGCTACAGGAAAAAGGAGAATTACTTGTGAACACATGCAAAAGTTTCACAAAGCAGTGAGGTGATAAGAGAGAGCACAACAAGGTCTGAAGCCATCACAATCCAGCACCCTGAGAGTGTTACTGGCAGTGAAATTACGTTATATTTACAACATCTAAACCTGACCCTCTACTCCATCCGCTCATGCACAGCAGCCACTTGCATACTTGCAACACGAGCACTTGGCACCAATGGAAATAGGTGGTCTTAATTAAAAAAAAAAAACAAAAAACAAACAAACAAGCAAACAAAAAAAAAAAACCAACAAAAAACAAACAAACAAAAAACCAAAAAAAAAAGTGTCTGTATATTTGAGTACAGTGTGGGAAAATTATTCTGGCTATTATGGTTGGTAGCATTAATGTGAAATTCCAAAAGCACATTTGTAAATCACAAACAACATCTCCAGCTACTTTTCTTGCTGTTACAAGCTAAGCATTAGAAGAACATGTAGGTTGGATTTCAAGCCTAGATTCCTAGAAAACTACAAAGGTTTCAGTTTGATCAAGAAACCGCAGGCTTATAAATGCTATCCTGTGTCCTTCTTCAGAGAGAGACAGTGCCTGACAGGGACAGCTTCAGGACAGCTCACACCAGTTAATCTAGAGACCCTGATCTTTCCTGTCCCTCTCTGGAGGTTGTCATGTCACAGTCGGAGTCCAAAACACCATCACCTTCTCCAACAAGGCAATGTTCTGGGCACCTGGGGACAGTCTAGCACACACCATGTATTTTCTTGAGAAAACAGTGAACTTCAACGTTGTCACTTATGTCACACTAGAAACAGAATGAGATCTACAGTGCACCTCCTCGAATGATTATGTCATCACAGAAGTGATGTAAATCTAAGCTTTCACTTGCTGCCTCTGTGGAAGCAAACATAGAATCCTGCAAATGGCTCCTCTGCAGCCCTGGACTGCTGGTCTCCATGCTCCAGGCGCAGTGAAGGCTCAGGAGGCAAGGTAAGGGCTTGTGAACAAGCACCCAGCTCGTGCTACCTTCCCTTGACTATGAGCACTATGCAATTAAGATGGAGCACCAAAAGGAGACATGAACACCCAGAAGAGGCCAGGCAGACAAGAGGACTTCAAGCAATACCCCACAGAGGTAACCCAAGAGACAGCAGTGACCAAAAGGAAGAATGGAATTTTAAGAGACACTCCAATCAAAAATTCTTACGTTGAAAGTTTTAAATTATACATTTTAAAAAACGTTGAAAAAGAAACCCCCAAATACTTTAAGAATATGACATAGATTAAGTCAGTTGAGGGACAGAGGAGAACTGTTTCTCCCAGTGTAGAGTATCTCCCCTCAGTTCCACGTGAGGATGGCACAGGAGGGATGGAAGCACCGGGACAGAGCTGGAAGGGGCTGTTTTAAGAGAGGAGGCAACAACAGCCTCGACCGCAGAAAGCAGAAACATCTCTGTTAGAAAGGGAGGGAGGGCTGCTAGCGTGGGCTAAAATGGATAACCCCTCAGGAGAAGAAAAGAGAGGATTTCATGCTTCTGAGCACTCGTGTGTGATGACGGGGAACAAACACACACAAGTTTGACGTGGACTGTAGGTGCACAGAAATCCACAAGCAAAGCACAACATATAAACCTGTTTATATTCGAATCACAACCAAAGGCAAAAGGCACGTTTTGCTCCGGTGCAATGTATTTTACTTCTCCCCTTGTGCCCACTCAGCTCCCCAGGGAGGCAGACCCAGTGCTGCTCATCAGTCTTTTCGTTTTCACCATTCGCTTCATCTGTGGACAGGCTGTGCAGAAAAGGTGACATCTCCTTTTGTCCCAGCCTGGACCCACAACCTGCACAGATCAAGTTCTTCTGAAAAACCTACTGAAACAGCTAGCAAGAACACAACCCTGGCTAACAAAAGAAAAGCTGAGGGCTGATAAAATCAAGTCTCTCAGGAGCTTGATCGGGTGGCTGTGTGAGGGAAGAAACTGTTTCTTTAAACAATGGGCCGCCCGCCACCTACAGAATTTGCATTTAACATATCCATGACTCAGGGGGTGAAGTGGTGCAACACGACTGATGAGGGACCAGTTCCAAACATATGACCAAGAAACAGTGGACTGGAATCAACAACTCCAGTGCCACGGAGAAGGATCTCCCAAGCTAGTACCACACAACAAACAGGACTGGGCAAAACCCAGCAGAGCTCCTGCCACCAACCTGAAACCTCCTAGTGGACTTTAGCACTCTTTTTCTGGCAAGTGTGAAAACGTGCTTCCACGCTCGCTCAGCTTTTTCCAGGACACATCAGTTCCCCCTGGCTTCTTTCAATATTCTGGAAGCTCTAAGGCATTGGTAGATAAAACAGCACACAGTCACCACCCTGGGGTGTAGCACCATCTGCCTTGGCACTCCTCTTGTCTGTGTGGGAGAGATGGATATGAGGTGGATATGTGGCCACTCAAAAGATCTGCCTGACAACTCAATCTGAGCGAGGTATCAGTCCCAGCATTCAAACACTGCTCCTCAGACAAGCAATATGGACACAGGACAGTCATTTTTTAACCTTTTTTCCATTTTCGGATGGAAGGCAGAGGTCCTAGAGACAGAGGTCAGTCCACCACCAACAGGCTTTTCCTGAATTCTCTTTACCTCCCATATTACAACCTGCTTAGGAACAGGTCACCGATAGTCACAAGTCAACAGGTGACAAGTTGGAGGCCCCTGGCCTGGAGTCTTAGTTCCCTGCAATGCTGAACAACAAGGAGAGATGAAACGTGACCCTGAACTAGAGCACAAGAGATGTTTCAGTGTTGATGGATACTCAGCAGAACAGAAGGCAGTTTTACTGTAGGCTGCCTTTAGCAGCTCGCCTTTGTTGCGTTACAGGAGAACAAACCCCACAGTGAGCTCAAAGCTAATTTTTTTTGTTGATTTGATTGTAAATTCCAGAGGCCAGATTTGGTTGTCAGTTGCATAAAACACAAAAACAACTATTTCAACAGAATTACTCCACATGCCTGGCCCTTTGTCTCAACCAGTAATAGGGCAGATGCTGGCAAGATAAAGAGGCCATCTACGCTATCATTAATGAAGTTTCAGGTAAAACATGATGCAACATTATTTCAAAATACTGACATATTGCTACAGGTATTTGGTGCTCTTCCCTTAATTACAATTGCTGGAGAGCACTTTTTTTCTCTCCAACATTTGCTTGCCCAAAACCTAATGGCCATGTTAGAAAGCTTGCAGCTGGATGGGATATTTCGCTTTATTCATCTCTGTCCTTAGCATGCAAAACTGACAGAAAAGAGAATGGACTCTCTTTTGGATAGACAGAGCCAAGACATTCAGCAAAGAATTACCGGAGAAGTAAGGGGGAAATCTCATCTGCTAATTCATCCGTTGTACAAACGCAGCCCTCTATTAAACAAAAGTTGTATTAAAAGCAATTTACCCGTGGGCCCCCTTCCTTGATTTCTTTGCAGCACTTTCATAAGATAAGCTCCCTCATTACCAATAGAGCCATGGTTGTCAAAGAAGCCAGTTGTTAAACAACACTTTGCAGGGATGTTATTAAAGCTTCCGGATAAAAGCTGCTAACAAGTGCAAAACAACTGCCTGGCATTTCCATCTGAGATGCTTTCCAAAGCTCAGTAGGCCATGTTTCAATGAGGTCTGCCTATTAGGAAGCTAAAGATAATGTTGCCCACGACCCCCCAGCTAAGGTAGATATTCTTGAGCTTCCATGCTGTTAACTGGTTTGCAATAAAGCAGTGAACTGACACCCCAGCAGAGATCCCACAACCCACAGTCATGAGGGATATGAAAACAGCAGATCCACCAGAACATTAATGTCTCACACAGGCTTACAACAGGAACAAGCGTAGGACAATAATTATCACAGGCTACAAAATAGGACTTGTAGTCCCTGGCCATTTAAGCATTATTCCAGAATTTCACAACTAATGATACAAAACCCCAAAAGTTAGTTTAAGAACTTTGTTAGAAATTTAACAAGACTTATTGCCCATGCAAGAGTTTTTGTTCTGTTACAGTTGTGTCAGACCGATTACAACATACTCTAATTTTGGACACTAAAACATTTAGTCCCAACCATTTAGCGTTTTCATAAATCTGTCTTAGTGCTGTCATATTAACAGAAGTTATTTAAGGTTCTCAGCTGCAGCGTGAGTGTGATCGCCCCATACTCACGCTGGCAGGACTTCTCTACTCACCCAAAATGGTGAGGTACCACGTGCAAGTGGCATGATATGGACCTGTTATTGCTACATTCTCCTTGATAACAGAACCAGACTGTAATTCTATGGGGAGCTACACCGGGGCGGGGGGAAGGGGGTGGGTAAGATTGAAATAGATATAAAGCTGGTAGGAGTTAAATTCAAATTTACTGAAGGAGTGAGAAAGTAGAAATACTGACCGCAGGACCTACAGATACTTGGTACTAGTTCAAAAAGGAGTTATCCAATTATCATTTTTCTAAATACTGTAAATAACCAAACTTCAAGAAAATCATTTGCGTACTTGTTATTTTCCATTTTCATTCTAATTTGAAACACCAAGTTAGTTAGCAAACAATCCTTCCAGAAGGAGAATAATGGTGGGAACTCTTGTACTATCTGATTTTAAACAGGCACACTCATCAGTGTATCTTTCCAATTTCCTAATAAGGGCTGTGCAACACCCAGAAATTCCAGTTCCTTCAGGGAATCAGTCCTAGGTTTTTATACTGAAACTCACACATGCTGTGAAAAGACTTGGGGGTAAAGAACTACATGCAGGGTTTAGTACTGATGATGCCCTAGTGACAGTGCCTTCTGCAGCTAAAAACACCAGGGACACCAGCCACCGACAGAGGTTCACATCTTGCAAGACACTGGGACTGCATTTACTGGAATGGTTTTACCAGGGATGAGTAGTTCCATTTTAAACACTTCAAGGCAGGGACCAAACCTCTAGGAGTCTGCACAGCAAATTACAAGTGACCACAACTATGAAATCTTGTGCTATGCCAGAGACCACGTGGGGCTGTGGGGTCTATTGTCTACAGACCCTATTGGAAAATGGATGAGCTGGTTTTGTGGTGGAAACCCCCTCCCCTCCGAGTACCAGATTTTTCAAATCATTCACTGATATTTGCATTCCCACCACCCCTGCCAACAAGCTCGAGTTGACTGCCTCTTCTTCAGTAAACGGTGTCTGCTTTCACATGAGCAGTGAGGCTACTCCAAACAGTATTTGGGGCAGACATAGAGGGTAAAGAAAGGAAAAGGACATGAAAGCAGTCTCGTTTCAACAATTACCAAAGTACCAAGTACCAAAGCCACTTGTTTCAACAGCTTACCAACCCAAGTTCTTGGCTTCCTTAACTTCAGGTTGGAACTCCATGATCTTCAAGGTCCCTTCCAACTCTAACCATTCTATGATTCAGGAGTTACCTAAGAACCTGATGCTTTACTTCATCCAGTCTCAGTCTCTCCCTATTCCTTGTGCACACTGGGAAGATCAATCATGTCTGAAGGCCGTGTGTTCCCCTCCAGTTCACCAGGTTTCAATCCTCAGTATAAACTGGAAAATCCTTCATGACTCTACCCCTCCGCAGGTACCAGTTGCCCTACCATCCCCTCAGCCCTGCTCCCAGAGGTGTTAACTTAAATCACCACTTCTCAGGCTTTATCCATGAGAACATCTTTGCTAAATACAGCCTATAAACCCTCTATGAAGTCCTGCATGCTCTTTGCTGACCATAAGGAATCAAGACAGTTAACAAGCTAGTCTTACACAGGTTTAGTACTAGCAGTCATTGACAAATAATTCACCTAACTTCTCTAAAAATAATTATACACAGTGTGTACTGCCCGTGTAAGTACACTGGCGGCACACTACTGCCCTAGTCTATAGAGACCTTTACACTTTACCGCTCTTACTGAGTCATCAGCTCCAGGAAAGCTCAGACACTCAGGAGGCACCATAAAGCTCAGGTAGGGATACCAGCCTGGGTCACAGACGCTGTTAATGGCATCGGCATACTTCTACACCCAGTGTAATTAGCAAGACAAATTAGCCCAGATGCCATACCAGAGTGAGCAATGTAATTCTGCATTGGTTTGCACTGAACTGTGACGTTCAGTGTGCAGGAGGCCAAACTCTGCTGGTCCTTTGTATTCCTTCTCATCCTCCCTCTCTCTTGTGCTCTCCTCCCATCAGACCCACAGGATTCATAATAAAGCCAGGAAAACCCATCACAAATATTCAGCTTGACATTTTGCATAATGCAGGCACTGGTTATTTCCGTACAAGCCCAAATTAAGTCCCGTCTAATGCACCATTACTAATGTTTTGGAGCAGGGAACACAAACTTGTACAGGGTCAGTCAGCAACGGGCAAGAGCCCGGGTGGCCGTGACCTGCCCTCACCGGGCACAAGAGCAACACAAATCATATGGCAATATTTACATCTAGCCATAGATCTCCTTACACATATGTATGGGTGGCACATACGCATGTGCACCCACAGAAGCCAAGTTATCTGACCTCAGTCAGATACTATCTGCAATTCAGGACAGAACAGAAGAATCTACTTTGCCTCAATGCTAGCAGAGAATGCTTTTTGCCAGAACAGCTCACTATATTGTATAATAACTGAATGAAGCTAATTTTCAGCAGATTCTATCTAACAGCTCTTAACTGGTAGAAATAGTTCAAGGTCTTCAAAGTATACAGTGTTGCATAGCCCCCGATTCACACATCCTGCTAATAACTGCCAGACAATTGTATTGAATTTATTCAAAAACCATTAGCCGCAGAAATTCATATTCTTCGATTCTGCCTTCAGATACATGCTATATTACACTTATATTAAGGTTAATGTGCAATGCCAATTCCTTCACAAAGGAGCTGCACGCATATTTGAAGCTACAGTATCTCTTACAAAGGTGTCTGTTTTACAAGTTTATTGTTTCTCTCTCGCAATTCCCCTTTCATCCCTGCCCCTGCCAGGGGAGCTGGGCTGAAAAAACGGTGAGAACATTAGAGCAAATACAGACACATATTAAGGAAAGTATTTGAGACATTCTTTGTACGGCGTGCATATGCTACCAGCATTACAAGGATTTTTCTTTCATCTGCTCCTTCAGAGATGAGCCTCCCAAATACTTTAAAACCACCTTATAAATATCCTTCGAAAAACCATCACCACATCTTCAGAGCGCTGGGGCGTTAAACGCCTGCCACCGAAGAACTGATGTAAAAATTTGGGAGGAGTCGGAGGTGGAAGTTGAGGAGGAGAAGTAACAAGAACGCAGGAATGTTTAAACAACAGAGCCTCAGTGAGAGACCGGGGCATGTGGGTACTTTATAGAGAAATAATACACACGTACCATTTATGTTATATATTTAATAAAAAAAAGTTACAGGTAGGCAGGCTTCTGTAATTTATCTAATACTCTTTTATATTCATGCTTCCTTAAGTTTCATGCAATTTATTAAGTTTTCAGCCTTGCCTGCAGCAAAAAGGATAAACAAAAGCAGATGTGAAACTCCCTGCCTTTTTTAAGGGCCCGCCAACCTCCTGCAAAGCCTGTAACCAGCTGGGGGAAGCCTGATTTCCATCAGCTCTGCACTCACCAGTCCCACTGCCCTCTCCTCCCGCAGCAAGCTCCAAACTGAGCCCTGAAGTGGTACTCCAAGACCCATGGCACACCAGGCAGGTCTGGCCTCCTTAGAAAAAGCAGGTTCCCCTCTGTTCTGTAAGATTTTGGTGGGAAATGTGTTTTGTTGGCCAAGAGTTAAGTAAAGCCCAAGAACAAAGGAGCCTGGAGTAGAAGGAGATTGGGACAAGGGTGACATGTCCCTAGCTAGAGGGAAGAGGGATGGACTTCATGAGCTTTTACACAAACAAAAAGGAGAGCTATGGGGTTTGGCATTGCTCAGCAGGGGATAACCAAGAGGCTACACCTTCACTAAAAGTCTCCCATTAACATCAAACAAGTAGAAGCTTCACAAAAATTTGTATGTAAAACTTCACCATCCCCTCACTCACAAAAGAGGAGGTATGCTGTTGAGGCATGGGAGTTTTCAGAAAAGTGCTAATCAGTTCTAATCTGTTTCTAGAAGGGCAGGACCTCCATGAAAGCTGCTGTGCCAGGCATCGCACACAAGACAGAGTACGGCCCAGGACCTTACCTGGACCCACACACCATGCCAGCCAGGTTAAAGTCAGCTCCAGTCTGCAACAGGATACGTTGGGCTTGTGTTTGGCCAGCTCAGGGAACAGCAGAAGAAACCCATCAGAAGATACCCAAAACCTATTTGGATGCACTCCTGTCAAACCTGCTCTTTGTGAGTCTGCTTTGGCAGGGGGATTGGACTTGATGATATCCAACGGTCGCTTCCAACCTCTGCCTGACTGGGATTCTGTCTCTGCTCCTGTCCTTCCAGACATAACTTCATTTAAAGTCTAGGGGGATGTATGAACATGGAAGACTATGATACTTCCCACCATTACATCAACTCCTGGAGATTTCTGGAGATAGAAGCCTTGGATAAAGCACTTACTCTGCGATCTTGACTTTAACATAAGGGCTGTCTCTGACAATCTCGCATCCTTGAAGACTATAAAATTCAACTAAAACCTGGCAGGTTGCAGGTTTTCTCCCTCCTTCACCCCTTTGTCTCAATGAAAGATTCAGCCATTTCCTATGTTATACAAATCAAGAAAGCTTCTGAAACCACTTACCTCCCCCTGCTGTAGCAGCTGTTTCTCAAACATTAGCAGCTGCCAGATTAAAAGTCTCATAAGGTAAAAGGGGTGAGGAGGGAGGTGGGTGAGGAGGGAAGTGGGCAGGGGCTGGGGGGTTGGGGGGGGAAATCCCAGCTCACAAGGTCCAGCTGAAAAATAACAAACGACTTTGAAAGTGGAAGGGCAATTCAGGCACACTGCCGCGGCGCTAGTGAGCACACACATAATGAATTGGGGATTCCCTGTGTCAGGGCCAGCTTGAAGCGCGAATTGCAGAGTTCCAGGGAGGATCAATAACTGTCAGAAGGAGAAGAAAGTGAGCACTAAATTCACCCGCCTTTCATCTTCAACAAATGGAACAGAAAATCTGATGGATGACAGAACCTTTCGTTTCTATAGCGTTCGTGTTGAACTAAAGACTAGTGACATTGAGATGATTTTCGACATGCGCTTCTGTAGATCCAGAAGCAATTATAAAAATAAAAAATAAAAGAATTCTGTTACAAAGAAGCCCCCAAACCAAAAGTAGTAACTCGAAAGGGCAGGGTAAATACAAAATATTATTAATGAAAGTCCATGTCAGTGGTCAGCCCCTAGCATGCGAGACTGCAGAGTTTTGGAAGCATGGAGTACATTAAACACAACAACACCCCTTGCCTCCCCCATAATTAAGTTAGAGATGTGAGAGCAAAAGCAATAGAGGCTGTCTGCTTAGTTTCTCTTCTTGGCAGGGCACCACACACACACATGCACACAATTTCTCCTCTCCTCCATTTGTGAAAGCCAGGGAAAAAGAAAAAGAAAAAAAAAAAAACCGAATGAGCGGATAAACAAAAAACCTAAAGCAAACAAAAAAAATTCCTAGATTTCAAAGAAGGAACACACTACTGCTCAAAGAAATGCCAAAATCTCTTCTCCATCCTTTTATTCTACTGTAGACAGTCACTCAACCCATCAGGAAAATTATATTAAGAAATAACAACAACAACAACAGAAGAGAAACAGGACCTTTTGTACAATCCAGCTGGCTTCTGTACCTTGACTTTCATATCAGATATTTATTTTGGCATGTGGTTGGTGGGGGAAGGGGAAACATCTCTGGACACTTTATGACATACTTCACCATGGTGTAACAGTTCAGAGCACGGAGGTACATCTCTGATTGCTGCCCGAGAAAGCTGAACGCTCAATATGATAACCTACGGTGCCTTTGCCCCATACAGTATCACACAAACAAGCCACAGGGCAAGGGCTGGGGGGTGGAAAAAGTCCCATCGAAGGACACGTGATTAGTCTTTAACCATATGATCTGGATTCAGCCAAAGAGGTGGCGTCACCAACAGCCACCACTCACACGGGCTCTCCTGGGTGGGATCCCAGCACTGCAATAAGGTACTTGTAAAGGACGTGCCACCAAACCCAGCTCAGAAGAGGTATCCTTCTGCCACTGAAATGGAAACTTAAAAGCCTGCAAAACAAATGCAGTGACTCAACTGGGCATAAGGGCCTGGTGTAAAGTTCAGAAGTTGGCCTACGCATGCTAATTCAGCCTTACGGCATCTGTGCGGGAAGTTTATTCCTGCTTTCTTGGTGGAATAAATGACTAGCTCCAAGACGCTTAACTAGCTGATGGCAGAGCTGGCAATAAAAAAATAAAATAAAACCCAAACCTTGGCCCTTGTATTTCAATCCAAACAGACCACGCCACATGAAACCAAGATCAGCACGGTTTCTCCAGTATCAGTTAATGCCTACCACAAGCTCATTGTCTTCACAGCTCCCCGGCTCCGCTCCCCGCCCTGTGGTTTCCCACTGACGCACGGGCATTCCTGCTGGACCACTGCCCTGCAACCCCATCCCGACCCACAGCCAGGCAGCCCGTGCCCCACCAGCCCTCTGACCTGGCTTTTCAGCAGACCTAGAGAGTTAGGAACCCAAAGACACAGCTCCAACAGCCTCCTCTGGAACCAAAATGTTCCAGTCCGTGTTCCGTGCCCCCACCCCCCAGTACGTTTCTCCAGCCCAGTTTCATTCATTTATTTTCGAGGAGCAAAGCTGTGAACAGCCACAGCCAAGTTTAACCACTAGGCATCTAAGAAAATAAGCTCCTTCAGATACCAGCCCCTCAAGCACATCCTAAGAGAGTATCAGTAATGGCCCATCTGAAAGTCTGCATCACCTAACTAGAGAGGAGTTGCCTGCCATCCCAATCGAATAATCAGACAATTTTGTGCTCTCAATGAAATTCTGGTTTGAAAAATGAGGCCTCGTCTCCATATGAAAAAGATAAATCAATGGAAAATACACAAATGCCATTCTAAAGGAGCGCATCTATTCTAGATCAACTACAGATGCAAGACCCACAAGTTCAGAGTAACAGCATCTTCCCAGTTTAGCTTAATCTACTTTGCAAGCTGCCTTCAGCAGAGGCACTCTTACTCTCCAACAAAAGCATCCTCACACAGGAGCTACCATGAAAGAGCTCCTTGAGAGCAATCCCATGTGTAGACAAGGCATTGTTTCCTGCAGATGGGAGCCTCTCCCTGTGCCTTCCCTCCATAAAAGCTGTAAAAACTTGCTGTTTTGCTTCACCTCACAGGTTAGTGCCTCTCGGTGCTGGGTTACAGGGCTATTCACAGCTTCCCTCGCACAATGAGATGCCGCTGTCAGCTGAACAGTATTTTACAGTGTGGATTTTTCTCTACTGGAGGCAACTTTGACTCTGGGAAGGGTTTGTAAAATATCCTCTACGTCTGTGTTAAAATAAACAGGAGCAATCAGTGTTGCCTCCAAGCAGGAACTCCTCGGTACATCTCAAAAGGCTTCGCACGAAGTTTACAACACTTGACAAGGAGCATCTCACAGAGGCGACGCACTGCAGCTGATTGCACAACGACAGCAAGTGCCAGGAAAACTCCAAGGTTAATCTGAGAGCTGACACTGACTCATTGTGTGGGCTTGGGCAAACCACTTAACCTCTCCGCATCTCAATTTTTCTGCCCATAAATGAGAGTAATAATACTGAGCTCCGTCTTCCCCCAGGGACTGATAGGAGCCTTGAGTTTGTATGGCACTTTGGAAACATGAAGTGCTACATAAGTGCTAAGTACCATTATCTAGAACTTCCACGTCGCCTGCACATGCGGGTGCAGCAGATGCTGGTGAGAAGTCGCCCACAGGGAAGACTGCAGCCAAACTGAATGGACGTGTTTGCCCCAAGGTTTCACCAGCAAAGCATTCAAGCAGCAAAAGGGAGATCTAAAGTCTCCTCCTCACAAAAAACAGAAGTGACCTCTAGTACAGCATTTACGCAGTGCAAGGGCTGTGCAGGAGTCCATCCCTTCAGATGGGTACATCTGGGAGAGCACCTCACTCCAGCGACCGTATCTGAAATCTGTGGCAGGTCTCCATCACGTCTCCAAACATCCAACTAGAAAAACAGGTGCATTTCTCTGAGCTCCTCTCTGAAAGACCAGCACACACCCGTATCTCCCCAGGCTGGGTCACTATTCACAGGAGAAGCATGACAACCCAAACCCTTACACCACCCAGCACGTGCTGCCTCCAGAAGCTGGGCAAGCAACATCCAGCTCTTACAAAGCGCTGGCAGACGTGACATAGCATGGTTCTTGCTTTGCTATTTTCCTGACCTCCAAAAGCTGGAGTCAGGTCCTACAAGGCAAAGGGACATGAGAGTACATGATGCTGGAGCTCCACAGGCTCCTTCAGGCATGTCCCAGAGCAAGGGTGGGAAACAAAGCAGAGCAGATGCCCTGCTGCTTGTGCCTCACCAAAACCCTTGTTATGGCACCTACCAACATAAGCAGATGTTAAAGATGCTTCATCTTGACAGATGAAGATTCATCTTGGACTCCTGAGCTGAAAGGTTATAGATACTGCATGTACTTACAAAGGAGCGTTTTCTCCTCAGTGTCCTCTCTCTCCACCTACCGGTTCCTCTAAACTAGAAAATAATTGCTAATTTGGATGTCTAGGAGGAGATGGGTCTGAAAAGTACTGATGAGAACTAAATGGGTACAGAGATGGGCTGTACAGCAGACATCTCACGAATGTATTTCTGCAGCGGCACTAAATATAGCATTGTTTCACCTGGAACGGCAGTTAAGCCTCTCTAGGAGATGAGGAGGAACGGGGAAGCAGACATCTCTTGTAGGCTGTTATTATCAGTAATGAGTTTATTTTCAAATCAAAGTTGACTTATTCAAGACTAGAAAGGGGTGGAAATTTCGAAAGAGTCTTAAGAAAATGCTTCGAAATACTAATGGTGGTTTCTTCCCTTCTGTGTTTCTATAACACACAAAACCAGGGCAACCCAAGCTAGAGCAGTTTTACACCGTGCTCTGTAACAAATAAGAGAAATTCATTAACTGACAAATCTAACCGCTTTCTGTGACTACACCAGCAAATGAATTCAGTGGTAAGGACGCTTGCCAAGACGGTGAATTTTATGCAAGTACTGGAGAATCTTCATGGAAAATAAACTTCTCTTAATTAAAGAGTATCATTTGCTGCTCAACGCAGGGAACGGAAACACTTCACATGTTCCCCGGCTCTGCTCAGAGCAGCTCCAACACCAACCGGCTCTGAAGAACAGCCCGTGGATCATCTCCAGAGCAAAATGCTGAGATTGGTGCATGAGTAACAGAGTTTCAAGAAAAATCACGATCTCTTCAGTGATCCTTAACTAACAGGAAGAGCAACTCATTTCTCTGCACGAATGATTAATTATAAATTATTAAATCCAGCTCAACTCAGGATACTTACCCGGGGAACCAACTGCTCCAACATGTCAACAACTTGTGTTTTCTAAATCTCTGAAACCAGTATCAACTCAAGACACATACAGAGCCAGATTTTCCACAGAGGATCTGGCATGCATTTGCAGGGCCCAGTATCTCCAGTCCTGGCCAAGCTCTGAGATGGGCAGCAACTTGCCCTCCCCTGGTCTTTAGAGAGAGCCTCTCAGAGGACATTGCCATTATTTCTACTTTCTTCCCTCTCTCCTAACGGTGTAAAACACACAGGGAAGCATCTGGAGAGCAACCGCTCATGCTCTCCTGTGAAATACAGATGGGGAAAATATCTCCCAACCAGGAATTTGGGGGGAAGCCTGTCCACATGCACAAGTTCCTCTGCGTTGTGGTGTGGAGGGCTGATGGCAGAGGCAGTGTCCTGCCTGGCAGGAAGGCGGTGGAGAGCCCCCGGGGTCCCCCAGCCCCCTGCCTGCCAGCCAGCAGGGGATGGGGAGAGAAATTTTGAAAGCAGGATGAAGCTGCAAACATGCATCCCAACACAAAGCAGCTGGAGGATGTGCCGATATGCAAAGTGGGATACGTTTTCCTTCCATGAATTAAGTTAAAGCAACCTCAGCACATCCCAGACCTTTAATACCGGGCTGCTGCACATCAAGCGAGCTGGTTTCCAGCCTGCAAAACGTTTCAGCTTCACCCAACTGAGGCAAGAGCCAGGTTTTATTAAAACAGGTTTATCTTCCTGCAAATAAACCTCAACAGCTTTTACGCCCTGAAGAAGCAACTTCGGTTTGCTGTCTCGCCCTCCTCCCCCCCCACCCCAACCCACAACAAAAAACACATTCAAAATGTGATGAGTAAAGAATTACCAGTTACTGCTTTCTGAACCATGCCCATGTAGGGCTGGTATGCAACAGGTTTCAATGTTTGTTTTTATAACAAAGCAAAAATATGATGAGACAACCAAGTTCCTCACCCCTCCTCTGCCTTCTTTTTGAAGACGGCGTTTTATTTTGAGACTTAAGCAAAACTGTAAAGTGGTTAATAAAATAAAGGGCATTCCCTATCTCACATTTCAGTCTGTTCCAAATAATCGAGACAGCTTTAAAATATCCAAATCTCCCTGACAGCTACTTAATGAAGAAACAGTAATAAAAATTAAAATGTAACCCCCCACACACACACACTTTCCCTACTTTTATATTTACTGGTCAGCCCCACAACCTCACTTTCCTTAATAAAAAGCAAAGAAATGGAGGGGGGTGGACACCGCAGTTTTCCAGGCAAGCAGCAAAACCTAAACAAAATTAAAGAAGCGTAAAGCCCAACTTGAACAGCAGACAAGTATGCAGAGAACAGTGTGACCTTTCCTTATCACCCACTGACATGCTTAATCGTTTCCAAACAAAAAAAAAATGCTCTTTTCCACCACTTTTTCGTTCTGCCAGCGCCTGCGTGGCCGACAAAGAGTTAAATCTCCCACTATCCCCTGCTGCCTGCGAAAAATCACGGAAACAATTGAGACATTGTCCAGTGAACAAGACTCCCAGGGACTGACATTTTTGTTTATGTCCCAGTTCTCAGCCTGTCAATTTTCACTCCCAACGTTAAAAGCCCGGCTTGCCCCAATACAGTCTGCCCTCGGCTGAAAAGGCTCCACTCCATTTATTTTATTAAAGCTATGGCGTGTTTATGATTCAGGCTCCCCATCTCAGGACCTGTTGGTCCCATCCCCCTGCATTCCTCCCTGCCCTGCCACAGCAGCTCCCTCACTCCGAGGAGGCTCTGCCGTGCCTTTCGCGGAGCCATGACCAGGAAAATAACTGTGCTTGAGTTTAAATACTAACGTTCGAGTTTTGCTGGGGTATGAAATACGTACGGCTGTATTCCAGTCCCTTAAAATAGCCTTTGGTTATTAGCTGGGGTAGGTTAGAGGGGAAGGGAGTTGCAGGAGTTCCAGTGGTAGGAGCTTCAAAAAGATGATTAGAAAAAAAAAAAGAAAAGAAAAAAAAAAAAAAAAAGGCATACCCCCCTCACTCCTGATACCCAGCAGCAAACTAGAAAATACATGTAATGGAGTAAAACAAACACCTCGGAGCAAAGCGGCGTTTCCTCGGCTGCTCCGGGGCCGCATTTCCTGCCTGCGTTTTCCTAATGACCAGAGCGTCAGGCCCGAAATATATCCCTATCCTTCACCCCCACCGGCCTCTCCCCCCCATTCCCAC